>JAWWLR010000054.1:87647664-87657936 GCA_035041075.1 Acraspis erinacei | reverse complement strand
AAGAGACGAATTTTCAGCAGACATAATGAATTATCAACCAAAAAAATGAATGTTTAACAAAGCAGTTAAACTTTCAACCAATAAGCGGAATTTAAAAAATGATGAATATCCAACAGAACAATTAAATTTTCAAATGGAAAAAAATAAATTTTTAACTAGTAATGGAATAGTTCCATTTGGAGTTAAAAATTAATTTTCAAATAAAATAAAACGAATTTTTAACAAAAATAATTAATTTTCAACGAAGTAATTCAATTTGAAACCAAAAAGTGCGTTTTTTTAAAAACAAAGAAGATGAAATTCCAACCAAATTGTTGAATTTTCAACGTAAATGATTAATCTTGTACCAAAATAATGAATTTTTAATCAAACAGTATAGAAATTTCAACAACATAAAAGATCAAATTTCAACCGAATATTTAAATTTTCTACCAAATAGTAGAATTTATAACCAAAATTAATAATAGTTGATATTTCAACTCAAAAAGGTTTGAATTTTAAAGAAAAAACAGTGAAATTCAATCAAAAAAGAAGAATTTTTAATGTTTATCCAGAGTATATTCGATACGGAAAATTTTAAAGATTTATTATTATTATTATTATTATTATTATTATTATTATTATTCATTGTTTGTATTTTTATTTCAGTAATATTTTTTATTTATTTTTTGTTTTTATTACAATGAAACTGCAATTATAAGATATACCGTATAACCATTTAAAGAGTTAATAATAATAATAAATAATGATGCATAATTATATAATTAATTTTGTACCAAAATATTAAAATTTTCAACTAAAATGACGAATTCAATAAAGAAAAATTTAACAAGGTACTTCAACTTTTAACAAAAAATGGAATGTTCCATAAAAAGATAAATTTTCAGCAAACAATATAATGGTTGATATTCTAGCTAAAACAAATTTTAATCTTAAACTTTAAAAAACAGTTGAATTTAAAAAAGATGCATTTTCAACAAAATAGTGAAATGCTTAACAGAAAAAAATGAATTTACAAATAAAAAATTAATTTTCAACTATTTATAGAATAGTTTGAATTTTAGTTAAAAAAAATTAATTTTCTATAAAAAGAAAACGAATTTTCAGTGTTTCCAATTTTTCGTGTTTTCGCCAATTTCAATTCGAAATGTATCGATTGCTAACCTTGACAATTTCGTTTAATAAAGGTTAACTTAAATTTGATTAGATAATAATAACTAAATAATAAAATCACAATGAAACTGAAATTCAATGGTATAATAATTTTAAGCGTTCTTTTTTACTGAAATTTCATATTTTCAATTTTACTATTTTACAAATGTTTTGAATCTGTTTCCACAATTATTTTTTTTTTAATTTAATTGATCGTATATTGAAGGATTTTAAGTTTTATAATCGTACCTAAAATATATAGAGATTATAATAAAAATAGTATTAGCAGTAGAAAATTATAGTAAATAATTATAAATTGTAAATTATATTATATCTACTATTGTCATCCACTGAGGAGTGAGGCCCAGGCTTTGTAAACTCAAACTGCAATTTCCTTTTACCGACCGTTCATCTTTTGTAACGAAACATTTACCATAGGAGCTGTTCATAAATAAATAAGTTTCATCATTATTACAGTTTATACAGTTTATACAGTTTATATTTTTCCACAATAAAAATAAAAATTTATTATTTGCTAGAATTTTTTTTTCAATTGAGCAATTTTTTTAAGGAATCATGAATAATTTTATGTTAAATTTTAAAATCTAAACAAAATAAAATGTATAGATATTATAATAAAGAATAGTGATACATATTATTAAATCATTATAAATAATACTTACTTTTCTAATTTCTTATGCAATGAAGCCCGTAACGTAAGTACGTAAGACACTCAAACTGCAATTTTACTTTACCGACCGATCATCACTGTCAACCAATTCATGGTAACAAAACTCTTTACCATAGGGGCCATTCGTAAATAAAAAATTTGATAATTTTTACAATTTATAAGTTAAAAAAAAATTCTCTAAATGTCTGCTCGGAGTATATTCTATAAAAGCAATAATTGAAAAAATAATACATTTAAATTGTTCATAATTTACAACAATTTCAATTAAAATTAATCAATTGCTAATCATTCGCTTTGCAATATTTTAATTTAAAAATAAAATATATATATATATATATATATATATATTATAAAACTATAATAAGCAATAGTAATAAATAATAATAAATAATGATTTCCTTTCAGCGACCGATCATCAATTTCAACAAGTTCATTTCGTAACGCAATCTTTACCATACGGGCGGTTAATAAATAAATAAACTTCATAATATTTACAATTTATAAGCTTAATCCTTCTCTCTTTTAATTCTATAAGGTAAATTAAAAAAATGTATTTATTAGTATTATTATTTGTTAGAATTTGAATTTCTTTCCAAAATTGCAATTTTTAATAAGCTATTGCAAATTTTTTTTTATATTTTAGAATCTTGAGATAGTTATTATAATAAAAAAAGTAATAAATAATTATAAATAATTACAAATGAAAATAAATAGTAAATAATATCTACTCTTGTTATCCAGTGAGGCCCGTAAACTCAAACTGCAATTTCCTTTCACCGACCGGGCATCAATTTCATCGAGTTCTGCCTCTATTCACAAGAGTACAAAAATCCCTCATCCTCTCGAAAGCCCTGAAGTCCTTCAAATATTATTTACTCATTTAAATTAAAATTATCACTCTTTTCGACTCTTCTTCTCAATTTTCATCATCTGCTCCCCCAAGTTCAATTTATTTTGCAAACAAAAATTCCAGATTTGTACTCCTCGAGCTGGTATTCAAATTTGAAGAAAGGCCCTTTCTCAAAAGCATTATTACAGGGACTAGTCTAACTATATAAGGAAAATTCGGATTCTATCCTTCAGGAATGGTCCGACACTACTCAGGAAGGTCCCCGAGTGGAAATTGTAATTTTCCTCGTGGGGCATGGATATCCTTTCTAGGGGGAAATTTTTAAGTCCTTTCTAATCTCTGACTTATAGCCAGTGACTACTAGCCACTATGACTATTAAAACTTTAAGATTTAGTGATCTTGCTAGAATTTAGTTGGCTCAGTCATGTACTTCTAGTTGTAGAAAAATCTAGAGAGTTGTGTCTAATTATAATATATAATTGTAAGGTTGGTACTTATAGTTTGTAATATTTCAGCTCTCTAGGAAACACCGTACTGCCTCACTGTTAAGGAATATTCATAAGTATGAATCCTGCAAACCGGTGATCAGAGATTGGAAAAACTTAGAAAACTTCTGAAGTCCTAAAGGAGGAGAGGTTACCTTGGAAATCCGTTTCCAGAACTGTAGTAGAAATAAAGACCATTTCTTTTGCAATTTTTCCCATTTTTTTTTCTATAACGGAATCGTACTTATTTATTGACTTATTTAATTGGAAAATTGTTTTCAAATTTTCAACATTTCGAGTAAAAATATTTAACTTTTAACAAAATACGTGAATTTTCAAATAAAAAATAAAAAAATTCCAACCAGTGATGGAATAGTTTAATTTTCAGTTTAAAAAATTAGTTTTCAACAAAAAGAACCACAAGAAGAATTTTAAATGCAAATGATGAATCTTTAACAAAAATTTTCAACAAGGTAGTTCAACTTTCAATCAAGTGATGAAATTTTCAACAAAAAATATTTTGACTTACAGAAAAAACAGTCGATGTAAAACCAAAAAGACAATTTTAATCATAATAGTGGAATTTTGAATAGAATACATGAATTTAGAAAAAATTTTAGCCAGTAATTGAGTAGTTTAGTTTTAAGTTCAAAAATATAATTTAAAAAAAGAAACCGGTTTTTAACAAAATATTTAAATTCTCGACCGAAGAAGTGAATTTTCAATAAAAAAAACAGAATTTTGAATAGAAAGTTTTTCAGCTTTTAATTAGGCAGTGAAATTTTCAAGCAAAAAATGGTAATTTTTCATAAAATATATGAATTTTAAACCAAATAGTTAAATTTAAACTTGAAAAAATTTTGAGTCAATATTGGAATAGTTTAATTTAATGTTAAAAAAATTACATTTCAGCCAAAAATTAAACGAATTTACAAGAAAATGTTAAAATTTTCTGCCCAAGAGATGAATCTTCAACTGAAAAAATGAATTTGTAACAAGGTAGTTTAACTTTCAATCAAGAAGTAGAATTTTTAACTAAAGAAGATAAATTTTCAAGAAGTTAAGAACTTAACTCAAAAGTTAATTTTCAACCTTGTAGGTAAATTTCTACCCAAAAAGACGAATTTCTAAGAAAACAGTTGTATTTTTATTCAAAAAGATTAATTCCCTATCAAGAAAGATGCTTTTAAAAAGTTGAATTCATTTTTAAAAGAATAAATTTAATTTTCAGTTAAAGTAAGATTTTGAGAATAGATGAGTTTTTTAGTCAAAAAATCTAACCAGTAATAGAATAGTTCAATTTTTAGTTAGAAAATAAAGTTTTAACAAAAGGAAAATGAATTTTGTACAAAGTGTTTCAAGTTTCAATAAAAGAGATAAATTCTCAACTAAAGTGATATAAATCTTTAACAACAAAAAAATGAATTTATAACCATAATGGTTAAATATTTTGATGTTTAGTTAAAAAAATTAATTTTCACCAAAAAACGAATTTTCAACCAAATATATACATTTTCAACCACAGAGACAAATTTTTAACTAAAAATGTAATGTTTGATATTTCAAACAAAAAATATGATTAATTTAATAAAAAGAGCAATTGAACTTAGCAAAAGTGACAACTTTTCGAGATAATAGTAGAATTTTGAAAAGAAGACATGAATTATTAACTAAAAAAAAATTCATTTGCAAACAGTGATGGAACAGTTTCATTTTCAGTTGAAAAAAAACTAATTGTCTATAAACATACCTCGATACCAAGTATTAGAATTTTTAAACAAAGGAAAATTATTTTTCAACGAAAAAGATAGATTATCAACTAAAAAAACAAAGACATTTCAACAAATTTAAAAAAATTAAATTTCAACTAAAAAGGAAACAAAATTACAATGTAATATTAAAATTTTCTATACTAAAGAAATTAATCTTCAAGCGAAAAAGTTCAATTTTAAATCCAAAAAGATAAACTTTCCACATAAAAGTTAAAGTCTAAAATAAAAAAATAATTTTAAACCAAATAGGTCAATTTCCACCCAAAAAGAATAATTTTCAAAGAAAAAGATGACTTTTTAACCAAGAAGATTAATTTCCTACCAAAAAGATGAATTTTTAACAACATAACCAAATATTTAAATTTTTAACCCAAAAAGTAAAAAGTTAAAAAAATTAATTATCAACAAAAAAAACGAATTTTCAACTCAAGATATGATTCTATTAAAAAATACAACCAAATTTACAACCAAAAAACATAAATTCTCAACGCAAAATGTAATGGTCGTTATTTAAACTAAAATGTAATTTTCCACAAAATATTTAGTTTCGACCAAGAGATGAATTTTCAATTAAAATCATAAATGTTTAACGCAAAAAATTAATGTTTAGCAAAGTAATTCTATTTTAATCAAATGGTGGAATTTCCAACCAAAAAAAAAGAAAAATTTTGAAGAACAAATATTATGGTTGATGTTTCAACCAAAAAAAGATTTTTATTTTAAATAAGAAGAAACCGTTGAATTTAAGCGAAAAAGATTTTTTTATTAATGATAGTTGAATTTTGAATAGCATGCATGAGTTTTTAACTAAAAAGATCAATTTTTAACCAGTAATGGAATAATTTAATTTTCAGTTAAGAGATTAATTAAAAAAAAAAATGAATTTTCAACAAGATGTTCATATTTTTAACTAAAGAAGTGAATTGCTAACTAAAATGATGAATCCCATAAAAAAAGTATTTTAAATTATAATCAATTAGTGGAATTTTCAACAAAATATATGAGTTTTGAAACAAAGAGTTGAATTTTCAACTAAAAAAAGTAAATTTTTAGCTAATATTAGAATAGTTGAATTTACTGTTACAAAAAATGAATTTCAAACAAAAAGGCAAATAATTTTCAATCCAAGATATGAATCTTCAAGAAAAAAAAGAAAACATTTGTAACAAGGTAGTTTAGCTTTCAACCAACCAGTGATATCATAGATCAATTTCTAGTTAAAAAATTAATTTTTAACCAGAAAAAAAAGAATTTTCAACAAAATTGTCAAATTTCAACTAAAAATGTAATGTTTGATATTTCAAACAAATAATATTATTATTTTAATAAAAAGAGCAATGGAATCAAACAAAAACGACCAATTTTGAAGGTAATAGTAGAATTTTGAAAAAAAGAATATTTAACTAAAAAAATAAATTTTCGATCAGGCATGGAACAGTTCAATTTTGCATTAAAAAAATTAATTGTCATTAAAAATACATAACTTGCAACCAAGGATTAGAATTTCCAAAAAAAAAAAAAAAAAGAATATTCAACCAATTAGCGGAACCTTCAATTAAAAATAAAACCAAGAAATTTAAACAGATACTGGAATTTAATGTTAAAAAAGTTAAATTTCAACCAAAAAGGAAACGAATTCACAAAAAATTTTAATTACCAACTAAAGAAATTAATCTTCAACCGACATACTTTAATTTTAAACCCAAAACGCTTAATTTCCTACGAAATAGTTGAATTCTCAACTAACAAGTTTATTTTCAAACAAATAGATCAATTTCTACCCAAAAGGACGAGTTTTCAAGAAAACAATTGTATTTTTAACCAAAAAGATTAATTTTCTACCAAAGCTGTTAATCTTTTTTAACAATTTATAGTTATTTTTAACAGAATACATTTAATTTTAAGTAAAAAATAAATTTTTAACTAAAAAAATAAATGTTCAACTAAAATGATATAAATCGTCTACCAAACAAAAATCAACTTTAAACTAAACGTAGTGGATTTTCCAATAAAAAATAACGAAATTTTTATCAAACTATATGTCAAACTAAATGAATCTTCAGCCGAAAAAATGAATTCTTAATAAGGTAGTTTAAATTTCAACGAAGTAGAATTTTTAATTTTAACCGCTGTTAACAGATGGTAATTTTAAAACAGTTAAATTTTAAACAGAATCGACCAATTTCCATCTTAAAAAGTAAATCATTCTTATCTAAAAATAAATCTCAAATACAGTAAAAACTGGATTTAATGTAAATTTTGGGACCTTTCTCTCACCAATCCCCACCGCGCAGCATCAATTGAATATTGAACCTAGAAAGATTTTTCATTCAAAAATAGAAAAATTGTTAAATATTATACAAAAAAGTTTGATTCTTAGCGCGAATATGTGTATTCTCAAAAAAATCATTTTCAACCAAATAGTTAAAGTTGCAGGCAAATTAATTTCATTTTAAATTAAAAAAAAAAAACAAATTTCCACAAAACAGTTGAATTCTCATTTTAAAAGTTAATTTTTAACCATATAATTAAATTTTCAACCCAAAAATAAAATTTAAAATAAAAAAACGATGAATTCTTAAACAAAAATGGTTTCGTTTTAAACCTAAAGAGGCGAATCTTCCACAAAACAGTTGAATTTTCAACTAACTAGTTCATTCTCAATTAGAAAATAAATTTACAACCAAAAAGATAAATTTTCAATCAAAAAGATGAAGTTTTAAACAAATAGTGGAATTTTGAATGAAAATTGAGAAAATATTTTAAAAAATAATAGAATAGTTCAATTTACTGTTAAAAAAATTAATTTTGAACCCAAAACGAAACGAATTTGGAAACAAATATTAAAATGATCAACTAAAGAATTTACATTTCTAGTAAAGAGGAAAAAATTTCAAGTAGAAAATGAATTTTTATTAAATTAGTTAAACTTTCAGCTAAAAAAATGTCACACTCAAAAAGGAAACGAATTTACAACCAAATTTAGCAATTTTCAACATTTTCAACCAAGGAGATTAGGTTTCAACTAAAATCATGAATTGAAAAAAAATCGAATTTTTAATAAAGCAGTTTAACTTACAGTTAAAGAAATTGATTTCCTAACAAAAAGGAAATGATTTTACAACAAAATATTACAGTATTTAACTAAAGAGATGAATTTTAAATCAATTCAGCCAAAAATATTTTATTTTCGAATGAAAAAAAAAACAAAATTTGAATTCAAACAAAAAAGACAATTTTCAACATAATGGTGGAATTTTTAGAATAGCTCAATGACAATGACATATATTTGGATTTTATGCGAAAAAAGTTTGTTCAGTTAAGAAAGGATATAAGTATTAACCAAATTGTTGCATTTTCAACCAAATAGTTTAATTTTCTGTTCAAAAATTTAATGTAAAAAAATGAAACGAATTCTCATCAAAAGAATAAAATTTTAAACAAAGGAGTCCATATTTCAACTAAGTAGTGGATCTTTCAATGAAACAAAAAAAATTTTTGAACCCAATAATGTAATCTCCTTCTACAAAATAAATCAATTTTCAAGAAATAATGGAATAGATCAATTTTTATTAAAAAATGATTTATTAACAACGTACTTCAACTTTCAACCAAGTAGTGGGATTTCAAAGATAAAGGATGAACTCTCAACGAAAAATTTAAGAGTTGACATTTCAATCAAAAAATCTTTTAGTTAAAAAAAAAACAGACGAATTCAACCAAAAAATACGAATTTTAAACAAAATAGTTTAACCCTTAACAAACGCAAAATTATTTTCAACCAAACAGTTGCATTGTTGACCAAAAAACATTCAATTCAAATTTAGTTTTAACAAACTAAATCAACTTTCAACCAAATAGTGGAATATTAAACAAAAAGTGAATTTTTAATTAAATATTAAAATGTTCCACTAAAGATATGCATTTTTCACTGAAGTAATTAATCTTCAAGTAAATTGTTGAATTATCAACTACAAAAAAGCGAATTTTTAATCTAATATTAACAAAATATAAAAATTTTCCATCATAGATGAATTTCCAATTAAAATAATGAATTTTCGACCAAATAATGATTTTTTAATCAACGAATTAAAACAGAAGTAGATATTTCAAACAAAAATGATGAATTTCCAACAGAATAGTTGAATTTCTAACAAGAAATTTTTTTTCAACAAATAAAGGAATAATCAAATGTTCTGGTCAGAAAATTAATTTTTAACAAAGTAGTTTAATTTTCAAAAAATGAATATCAAATTTCAACATAATAGTTCAATTTTCAACAAAAAGAAGTCAAACTTTCAAGAAAATATTAAAGGTTTAAAGGAAATAGTTGAATTTTTAACTGAAATGATAAATTTTGAAGCAAAAAATTAATTTTTCAAAAAGTAGGTTAATATAAAAAAAAGTTGAATTCTCGTATAAAAACATTAAAATTTTAAATATAAATTAGTTTAATTCATAAAAAACATTTTTAAAAAACCCAGTAATAGAAATATTTAATTTTAAATCAATAATGCAATAGCCTAATTTTCAGTCTAAAAATTAGATTTTAATTAAAAACTTAAAGAGTTTTTCACAATATATTTCAATTGTCAGTCAAAGAAATTAATTTCCAACTACATTTTTTCTCTTCAACCTAACAGATTATTTCAACCTTTAGTTTAAAAACTTAATTTTCAATTAAAAAGAAGAACATTTGTTAACAAAATATAATTTTTTTAAATCAAAATGGTTAATTTTCAACTACAATGATGAAGCTTCAACCAAAAATATAATAGTAGACTTTTTAACAAAAAAAAAGAACTTAAAAAAATAGTTGGATTTTCTTGTTGAGTTCTTTTCATTCAGTCCGCATTTAGTTACGGTAAACACAGCAAAATGGGAAAAGGAGGGAATATGCTATAAGGAAAAGTCTGTCAAGTTCAGACGTGTCGTTATAGGTGATGCGGGATAGATTTTTATATAAATCTAGAATTCCCGTGTAATTTATTTAAATAACACGTTTATTTCGCAATACTGCTTCGACCCAGGTCGCTGATCAATCTCTCTAGCAAGCACCCCATGTGAAGAGCAACGCAAAGTCACCATCCCAATCAGAGTTTAACAACGGGCGCAGTACTGCGCCCGTACCGCCGGATACAGGCGCGGTACTGGCAATCAGTACGGACGCCTGTACTGACGCCGGTAGTGGATGATAACGCTTTACCAGTAGTGGCTTGCCAGCATTGGCTGAGTGCTGGTCTCATAGGGGTATGCCATTACTGGCTAACCAGTACTTAAACCGTACTGGCAATCAGTACTGCGCCTATACTGGCAGAATA
>JAWWLR010000054.1:87508229-87519218 GCA_035041075.1 Acraspis erinacei | reverse complement strand
TATTGTGATTGGCCGAGAGGGTGAGCGAGCCGATATTCAGGTGGGTGTAATCCGTGAGGAAGTCCTCGGCGAGGGCTCGCACCTCCTTCGGCCAGGTTGCCGACCACATCAACACTTGTCGGTCGGGCCGAATTTGCTCGATTATTTTGCGAATCTGGGGCTCGAATCCCATGTCCAACATTCGGTCCGCTTCGTCAAGAACTAAGTAGGTGCATCTGTAATTTTTTTTCCTTTTTTTTAAAATCATTTTCTGATTTATTTTTTCAGGACATTCAAATATTTTACTTTTTTTTTGGAATATTAGATTTTTTCAGTTTGAAGGGAATAAATTGGAATATTTAATTTAGATTTTAGAAAGCCTTCATCAATTTTATTACGGGATATTCCTAAAAATATATTAGGATTTTTGATTAATTATGTAATTTAATAATACGAAAAATATCATTAATAATTGCTTGAATTTGTCTACAATTTCCATTATTGATAAGAACTCAAAAAAATTTCTATTTCATCTTCTTATACTTAAAATTGCTTTTGCATATTTAGGTAAAAAAGGAGGGTACTATTTTTAATTCAATTTAAAGTGTGCAAAATCCTGACTTCTTAACTAAAATTCTTGTATATTTTCAACAAGATCAATAATTTTCCTATCGAAATAGTTGCATTTTTAATGAAAAAGATTAATTTGCGACTTTAAAAAATACGATTTTTTTTCAATAAAAACATTAATTCTCAAACAAATAGTTCAATTTTCATCTAAAAGGGATAAGATTTAAATAGATGTAAAGGCATATGTGTTAAACAAAAATTGAAAATTAAATTATCAGTTTAAAAAATTAATTTTGGAAGAAAATACGATTTTTCAACAAAAGCATGAATTTTTAACCAAACAGTTCAATTTTCATCTGAAATATAAGTTTTCAACCATAAAGGTTCAGTTAAAAAAAAAATCTAATTTTTCACCAAAGTGAAGAATTTTCAACAGAATTGATGAATATTTAACTGGCATAGATGATTTTTCAAACAAGAAGATTAATTTTCGATAAAAAATGACGATTTTTCAACAAAAACATGAATTCTTAACCAACTAGTTCAATTTTGTTCTAGAAAAGATAAGCTTTCAAACAAAAAATCGAATATTTAAATTATGAATTTAAAAAAATTAATTTTCCGCCAAAAAAACAAAGCAATTTTCAACCAAAGTGAAGAATTTCTAACAAAAATGATGAATATTTAACTGGAATAGATGAATTTTCAACTAAAAAGGTGCATTTTCAAAAAAGAAAATTCATTTTCGAACCAGAAGACTAATTTTCTACCAAAAAATAAATTTTTTTATAAAATACTTGAATTTTTAATGAAATAAATGCATTTTCAAGTAAAAAATACAACTTTTCAAAGAAATACTTAAATTTTCAATCAAAAAGACCAATTTTTAACAAAATAGTTAAATTCAGAACTAAAAAATATCAATTTTAAATTTAAAAAAATGAAATACTTAAATTTTCATATAAAAAAATTTTCAAATAAAAAGGTAAATTTTTTAAAAGGAAAATTAATTTTCGAACCAGAAGAATAATTTTCTACTAAGAAATAAAATTTTTTTGATAAAATTCTTGAATCTGTAATGAAATACACGAATTTTCAACTAAAAAAAGACAAATTTTCAACAAAATACTTAAATTTGGAACTAAAAAATATCAATTTTCAATTTAAAAAAAAATGGAATAATTAAATTTTCATATAAAAAAATTAATTTTTCACCAGAGTAAAAAATATTCAACTAAAAAGGTAAATTTTCAAACAAGAAAATTAATTTTCGAATCCGAAGACCAATTTTCTACCAAAAAAGAAGATATTTTGACAAAATACTTTAATTTACAATGAAATAAATGAATTTTCAACTTGAAAAAATCAAATTTCCATAAAAAATGGAATAATTTTTCAGTTAGAAAAAAATTAATTAATTAATTACAATTAATAAAAACATTAATTCTCAACCAAATAGTTCAATTTTCATCTAAAAAATGTAAGTTTTCAACCAAAAACGGAGGTTAAATTTTCAATTTAAAAAATTAATTTTTGACCCAAAAAAACAAACGATTTTTCAACAAAAGCATGAATTTTTAACCAAACAGTTCAATTTACATATAAAAAATATAAGTTTTCAACCATAAATGGAATACTTAAATTTTCAGTTAAAAAATTAATTTTTCACCAGAGTGAAGAATTTTCAAATAAAAAGGTCAATTTTCAACAAAATAGTTAAATTGAGAACTAAAAAAGGACAATTTAAAATTTAAAAAAATGGAATACTTAAATTTTCACATAAAAAAATTAATCTTCCACCAGAGTGAAATTTTTTTTTTCACTAGAGTGAAAAATTTTCAATTAAAAAGGACAATTTTCGAAACAGAAAGACTAATTTTCTACCAAAAAGATATAATTTTTTTCATAAAATACTTGAATTTTTAATGAAATACATGAATTTTTAAACTAAAAAAAAAAAAACTTTTCAACGAAATACTTCAATTTTCAACTAAAGAAGACAAATTTTTAACAAAATAGTGAAATTCGGAACTGAAAAAGATAAATTTTCAACAACAAAAAAATGGAATACTTAAATTTTCATTTAAAAAATTAATTTTTCACCAGAGCGAAGAATTTTGAACTAAAAAGGCGAATTATCAAAAAATAAAACTAATTTTCGCACCAGACGACTAATTTTCTACCAAAAAAGAAGATATTTTGACAAAATACTTTAATTTATCATGAAATAAATGCATTTTCAACAAAAAAGGTAAATTTTCAATAAAAACATTAATTCTAAACCAAATAGTTCAATTTTCATCTAAAAAAAGATTAGTTTTCAACAAAAAATGGAAGTAAAATTTTCTGTTTTGAAAAAATTAATTTTGACAAAAAAAAGCGATTTTTCAACAAAAACATGAATTCTTAACCATCTTGTTCAATTTTTATCTGAAAAACCAAATAGTTGAATTTTGTCCTAGAAAAGATAAGCTTTCAAACAAAAAATGGAATACTTAAATTACGAATTCAAAAAAATTAATTTTCCACCAAAAAAATAAAGCAATTTTCAACTAAAGTGAAGAGTTTCTAACCAAAATTATGAATATTTAATTGGGATAGACGAATTTTTAACAAAATAGTTAAATTTTGAACTAAAAACGATCAACTTTCAATTAAAAAAATGGAATAATTAAATTTTCAGTTAAAAAAAATTAATTTTCAATCAGAACGATGAATGGTGAATTTTCAACTAAAATGATTAATATTTAACTGGAATACTTGAATTTTCAATAAAAAAGATCATTAATTAAAATGTTTATTTTTCTAAGAATAAAATTAATTTTCTACTAAAAAAGACGATTTTACAAACAAAATACCTGAATTTTCAACCAAACAGTTCAATTTTCATCTAAAAGATCAGTTTTGAACCAAAAATAGTAAATATTTCATTAAAATAAATGAATTTTAAACTAAAAAAGACCAATTTTCAACGAAATACTTAAATTTTCAACTAAAAACGATCAACTTTCAATAAAAAAAATGGAATCATTAAATTTCAATTTAAAAAAATTAATTTTCGTTCAAAGTGATGAATTTCCATCAAAAAATGTGAATTTTCAACTAAAATGATGCATATTTAACTGGAATACTTGAATTTTCAATAAAAAAGATAATTGATCAAAAAGTTGATTTTTCGAACAATAAAATTAATTTTCTACTAAAATCGATTTTATAAAAAAAATACCTGAATTTTCAACCAAATAGTTCAATTTTCAGTTAAAAGATAATTTTTCAACCAAAAATGATGAATATTTAACTAAAATAAATGAATTTTGAACTAAAAAAAGACCAATTTGCAACAAAATAGTTGAACTTTGAACTAAAAACGATCAACTTTCAATTTAAAAAAATGTAATCATTAAATTTTCAGTTAAAAAAATTAATTGTCGTTGATAGTGATGAATTTCCATCAAAAAAGGTAAATTTTAAACTAACATGATGAATATTTATCTGCTGCAAGACTTGAATTTTCAATTAAAAAAAAAAAAAAACTTTTAACCAAGTAGCTGAATTTCAACTGTTTTGTAGAAAATTCGTATTTTCGGTTCGAAAATTCAACTTTTTTCGTTAAGGATAAATAATGATTGTACTATTATGTTAAAAATACAATTGATTTGTTGAAAATTCACCTTTTTTTTTGTAGAAACTTCGTCTTTTTGTCTTGAAAATTTAACAAGTCGGTAAAAAATTAACCTAATTCGTTCAAAATTAAACGATTTTGTAGAAAATTTTATTTACTTTTGTAAAATTGAAAATCAATTCGCTTGAATGAAAATTTAACGAAAAATATATACACTAAATATTATTTAAATAAAATTTGGCCTAATATCACATCCATAGTATAAACTATTGAGTTAAAAATTCATTTTCTTAGTAGAAAAGTAATCTTCTTGGTTGAAAATTCAGCTGCAATAGTTGAATTTTAAAGGCAGAAGGACGAATTATTTACAAAAATGGTTGAATTTTCACAGCGAAAACATGATTTTTTAATTAAAAACAAAAGAAAAAAGGAAATTTTTAACCTAATAGTTTAAGATTGATTTCCTAAAAATAGAATAGTTAAATTTCATTGCCAAAAAGACGATATATCTAAAAACCGGTTGAATTTTCAATCAAAAAGTTAAATTTTCACAAAATAGTTTAATTTTTAACAAAAAAAGTTAACTTTCAACAGAACAGTTTAATTTTCGACCAAAGTGTTTGGTCCTAAAACAAACCAAATTAATTTAGACCCAACAATTTCATTTTGTTTTATTTTTAAATTCATCTCTTTCTGTGGATATTCACCTTTTTTTGGTTAAAAATGCAATTTTCTGGTTAAAAATAAAATTTTTTTGTGTCGAAAATTAACTTTTTTGTTGAAAATTTACCATTTTTAGAGTAATTTTGTATTTTCGGTTCGAAAATTCAACAATTTGTTAAAAAATTTAACTGTTTTGGTGAAAATTCGTGTTTTTAGTTCAGAATAAAAAATTTAACAATTTGGTGGTTGATGATTTGAGAAATTCATCCATTTGGTAAAAAAAACCAACGTTTTGCTAGTAAATTCAATTTTTTTTTTAAATTGAAAATCAATTGTCTCGAATTAAAATTTAACGAAAAAAATATATAAACTAGTTAAAAATGTATGTATCTAGTTGAGAATTCATCTTTTTTTCGGTAGAAAATTAATTTTCTGCGTTTAAAATTCTCTTTTTTGTTAAAAATTGAAATATTTCGATTGAAAAATTCAATTGTTTTGTAGAAATCTCATGTTTTTAGTTGAAAATTTAACGATTTTATTGAAAATTTACCTTTTTTAGAGTAATTTTGTATTTTCGGTTCGAAAATGCAACAATTTATTAAAAAATTTAACTGTTTTGGTGAAAATTCGTGTTTTTGGTAGAAAATCATTTATTTTTGGGTTAAAAATGCATTTAGTTCAGAATTGAAAATTTAACAAGTTGGTGGTTGACGATTTAAGAAATTCATCCATTTGGTACAAAAATAAACTTTTTAATAGTAAATTCGATTTTTTTTTTAAATTGAAAATCAATTATCTCGAATTCAAATTTAACGAAAAAAATATACAAACTAGTTAAAAATGTATGTATCTAGTTGAGAATTCATCTTTTTTCGGTAGAAAATTCTCTTTTTTGTTGAAAATTGAAATATTTCGATTGAAAAATTCGATTGTTTTGTAGAAATCTAATCTTTTTAGTTGAAAATTTAACGATTTTATTGAAAATTAATCTTCTTTAGTTGAAGATTCAACTATTTTGTTATAAACTCGTCATTTTTGGTTCAAGTCAACTGGTCCTGACTTGAAATGAAAATCTTCTTGTTTAAAATATTAACTTTTTAAAAAAATATAAGCAAAATAGCGACCAGAAAATTCACAGAAAGGAGAAAGAGAAAAATTACCTTCGCAAGTTAATGTTCCCCTTTTCCAAAAAGTCAATCAAACGACCAGGCGTTGCAATACAAATTTCCACTCCCGTTTCCAAATCATGTGCTTGAGGCCCTTTAGGTGCTCCTCCGTAAAGGCAGGTATTTCTCACCGAAGCAGTTTCGCCAAAGTAGTTTGCTACTTCCTGAATCTGCTGCGCCAGTTCGCGGGTTGGTGCCAAAATCAGGACAATCGGCCCATCTCCAGGTGACAGTGGTGGCTGATTAATTATGTGGACAATAGCCGGCAGCGTATACTGAGAAATTTTTTTTTTTTTTTTAATATCTACATGAAAAACTGTTTGCATTGTTTAGAAAATTACTTGGAAAAAATAGAGCTCTGGGCACATTAACCATAAATAAAAATAAATTTGGACAATCAGCACCAAATTTTCCCATTGCAATCTGAAAAACAAATTCCTCCTCTTCCTTCAAAAAGAAAAATGAGAAGGCAACCAACCAAATCCTCTTCCTTCTCTCTTTTTTTTTATTGACAAATTTTCAAATATAAATAATTTATATTTATTTCTTTCATCTTTTATTTATTATTATTAATTTAATTATTTATTTCGTCTTTATTTTTCTTTTTTTTTAGGGAAGAAGAGGAATTTTTTTTCAGATTGCAATGGGAAAATTTGCAATTCAAAGTTCTACAATTTGAAAGATTTAGAATTTACAAAATTAGAATTTTGAATTGTAAATCTTTAAATTGAAGTTTTAAATTTTTGAAACTTACAACAATTAAAACTTACCTCAGTTTTAAGTTTCACAATGAAAAATTCAGTAATTGGAATGCTTTAAATTCGAAATTCATGAATTTGGAAAATTTAGAGTTGAAAATAGTGTCCTTTGATTTTAAAAATCATCCAAAATTTAGTCACTTTTTTTTATACATTTTCAAAATTTAAGTTTTTAATTGTAAATATTCAAATTTCAACTATTTCACAAAAACATTTTTCAAATTGAAGAATTTCTATCGTCACTCTACAAATTTGCAAAACTTTTAATGGTAAATCTACAAAATTCAGCAGTTTTTATTTTTTAAATTAACAATAAAAATCATGCAATTTTTAAGTTTTATAATTTGCAAATGATCAGAATTACCGAATTTTAAATTATAAAACTTAAGACTTGTACAATTTTTAATTGCAAATTAAAAAAAATTCTTAAATTTCAACGATTGGCAATTTTAATTTCTTCAATTATAAATATTTTAAATTGAAGACTTATTATTGAAATTAATTAAATTTGATATATTTGCAATTGCAAAGAAAAATTGAAAGTAAAAATTACTGTAACTTTCAATTTGAAATATTTAAAATTTTGAAGATTTACCATTGAAAACTTCAATTGTTAGAATATAACAATATATATATATATATATAACAATATATATAATAACAATTTTTCATAATTATTCAGTGTAAACTTTTAAAATTGAAAAATCTTGAATTTCAAAGATACACATTTTTCTTAGTTTGAATGATTTTGAAGATCAAAATTAATGCTTTCAATTCTAGATCTTCCAAATTCAATAAATTTCAAACGTAAATTATCAATATTACACCATTTTTAAATTTATATCTTAAAAATTGCATAAATTTTATTTCTAAATTTTAAAAAATCTTCATTTTTAACCATTTTCAATTTAAAATTTTGTCTTCAAGGGATGATTATGCAACTTTTAATGCCTTTTTAGAGCAGTTCAATGTTGTAAATTAAAAATGATTTAATTTCGAAGATTTATATTTTAAATTAATTTAATTTTATATATTCGCAATTAAAATGTTTTCAACTATTAACAGTAAAACTGACGTTGTTTTTAATTTGAAATCTTCAAAATTGTGAAGATTTTACAGTTGAAACTTTAATTTTGAAGATGAAAGATAAAAAAGTTTAAATCTGGATGATTTTGAAAATCAGCAGTCAAACTTAAAAATCTAAATTTTCTAAATTTAAGAAATTTCAAACGTGTATGATAAAAATTACAGAATTTTTAAATATAAAACGTATAAATTGCACTTTTTTTATTTTAAAATTCAAAAAATATTCATTTTTAACGATTTTCAATTGAAAATTCTTCAATTTCAACAATTTCCAATTTTAAATTCTTCATTTTTAAATATTAAAAATGGAAGAATCTTTATTATTACGTGTGTAATTAAAATTTATTGAATTTTATAGATTTTCAATTAAAAATTATTCAATTAGGATGAAATTTAAACAAATACTTGAATTTTGAACTGGAAAAAAATCAGTTTTCAACAGAAAATAGAATATTTTTACCGTAACTGATGAATTTTCAACTAAAAAATTATAAATTCTGACCTGGAATAGTTGCACTTTAAACAAAAAATGACTTTTCAATTAAAACAATGAATCTTCAACAGAAATAGATGAATTTACAACAAAAGAAAAACAAAAAAGATTATAATTTTTACTAAAAAAGATAAATTTTCAACCAAAACTTACATAATTAAATTTTAAATTATTAAAATCAGGGTCCAACAAAAAAAACATTGCAACTAAAAAAGATAATTTTTCAACCAAAAATTGATTAATTACATTTTTAGACAAAAAATGAATGCTCCACCAAAAAATAAATTTTTAACTAAAATTATGAATATTCAACTGGTATAGTATTTTTATTTAAAGAACTAACATTATTTTCATAAAAAAAACAATTTTTTCACCAAGTGTGAATTTTCAACGAATTAAATGAATTTTCAATTTAAAAAGACAAATTTACATCCAAATTGTTAAATTTTTAAAAAGAAAAGGTCAATTATGAACCCCAAATGGAACGGTTAAATCATCAGTTCAAAAAATTAACTTTCAACCAAAATGATGAAATTTCAACTAAAATTATGAATTTAATTTCCACAAATCACATAAATTTCAAAGCAAACAAAAAACATTTTATTATTTACATAAAAAATATTATTTTTTTATCCAAAAAAGATCAAATTTCAACCCAAGATGGAATAGTTGAATTTTCTATTAACAATCTAATTCTCAAGCAAAAAAATCGGATTTTCAGAAAAATAGTTAAATTTTCTACTGGAAAAGTGAAAATTTCAGTCAAAAAATGAACGTTCAACCAAAAAATAATTTTTTAACTAAAATTATGAAATATTTAACCTGGAATATTTGAATTTTTAAACGAAAAGAATAAAATGTTAACAGGAAGATTAACTTTCAAAGAAAAAAATTATTTTCTACCAAAAAAGTTGATTTTTTTTAACAAAATACGTAAATTTTCAACGAATTAAATGAATTTTCAATTTACAAAGACAAATTTACGTCTAAATTGTTAAATTTTTTAAAAGAATAGGTCAGTTATGAAACCCAAATAATGGAACGGTTAAATTATCAGTTGAAAAAAAGGTGATTTTTCAACCAATAAGATTAATTTTCTTAAAAAAAAGACGAATTTTCCACAAATCACATAAATTTTCAAACAAAAAAATATTTTAATATTTAAATTAAGAATATTAATTTTTATCCAAAAAAGATCAAATTTCAACCCAAGATAGAATAGTTGAATTTTCCCTTAAAAATAGGATTTTCAGAAAAATAGTTAAATTTTCTACTGGAAAAGTGAAATTTTCAGTCAAAAAATGAACGCTCAACCAAAAAATAATTTTTTAACTAAAATTGTGGAATATTTAACCTGTAATATTTGAATTTTCAACCGAAAAGAAAAAAATGTTAACAGGAAGATTAACTTTCAAAGAAAAAAAATTATTTTCTACCAAAAAAGTGGATTTTTTTAACAAAATACGCAAATTTTCAACGAATTAAATGAATTTTCGAATTAAAAAGACAAATTTACAACCAAATTGTTAACATTTTTAAAAAGAACAGGTCAATTATGAACGCCAAATAGAACGGTTAAATTATCAGTTGAAAAAAGATGATTTTTCAACCAATAAGATTAATTTTCTTCAAAAAAAAAAAAAAAAAGACAAATTTTCCACAAATCACATAAATTTTCAAAAAACAAAAAAATTAATATTTAAATAAAAAATATTAATTTTTATCCAAAAAAGATCAAATTTCAAACTCAAGATAAAATAATTGAATTTTCCCTTAAAAATCTAATTCTCAAGCCAAAAAATCGGATTTTCAGAAAAATAGTTACATTTTCTACTTGAAAAGTGAAATTTTTAGTTGAAAAATGGATTTTCATCATTTTCAAAAAGAGATGAATTTTTAATGAAACCGCAAAAAATGTATCCAAAAATTTATATGATAATTCAGAAATATTTCCTCTCCGAAATACTATTTAGACTCTAAAAACTGCTTGAAGTACTTTCTTTTTCTTAAATTTTTACGAAGAAACATTTAAATTGTGATGCATTTTGACATGAGAAACAGGAGTTTTTAAAATGCTTTTCTTCTAAATTCCAGTTTCTATCCTTAAAAAAATTCCCGTTCCATTTTAAAAAAATATTTAAAAATATGCCCTGAAACTGAAGATCAAGTAGAAGTAATTCATTTTCTAAATTGCCTAAAATAATTAAAATAATGAAAACTCGAATTTTTCTACGATCCCAAATAAATTCCCCGTTTTTTAAATTCAATGCCCCCGAACCCACCCTGATATTTAATGCATACACTAAAAATTGATGCAATATTGAATTCCTTTTTTTTAAAGAAAAAGAATAAATTAAAAAATTATTATATAAATAAAATTAGAAGTGGCATATACTGATTGTTTGTGTGAACTTACGCCAAGTGTCTTGCCAGATCCAGTCTGAGCAATAGCGACAAGGTCTTTTCCACTGAGAGCAATCGGCCAGCCTTGTGCTTGAATAGGTGTCGGTTTGTCGAAACCTTGTCTTCTGATGGCTTCCATAACGTACGGTGGAAAATTACCCTCCTCGAAACGCTGAATGGGATTGGGTACATTCTCCCCCTTCACGACAACTTGAGCTTCTTCCCGAAACAAGAAGACTTCCTCTTTCG
>JAWWLR010000054.1:87431465-87443662 GCA_035041075.1 Acraspis erinacei | reverse complement strand
TTGTTCCATTCAGAGTCATGATGGCTGGGGTAGAATTACTGATAGCAACATTTTTGATAGGAACTTCCAGAGCCCATTGCTGGCTGCAAATTGCAGACGGAAAGTTAGTGGAATTTCTACAGAATTTACAAACGGAATTTCCGTGGAGCACTTTCCGGAGAATCTTTCCACGTGGGACCCTTGAAAGAAATCAAACCGGCCGAGAACTTTGCAAAAGAAAAACCTCAGATTATTTTTGTTAACGCGGACAAGGGTCATACTGTCGTCGCAATGAAAAAAGAAGATTATGACGCGAAAGTTAATGCATTATTAGAAGATCGGGACACTTACGTTACAAGAAATAGGCATACAATCAAAAAATTGCAAGGGAAGTCACAAAACTAGTTAAAAAATGGAAATCGAGCAAATATATCAATGAACTCACCGCGAAACAGCTGAAAGTACATCACGCTAACCCTTAAAGATTTTATGGCCTTCGAAAATTTCATAAGATAGGTGCCCCGCTCAGGCCGATCGTTCCTTATAGTAGGTAATGCTACTTACAAATAGGCAATATGCACAACAAATATTCTTGCAAATAATGTTGAAGATCCTAAATCGAGAGTGCTTAACAGCTTCGATTTGGTTAAGAAAACGAAGAATATCAGGATCCCGGAAAATCATTTCTTTGCGTCACTAGACGTGGTTTCTCTTTTTACAAATATGCCGAAAGAAAAGGCAGTCGAGGCGGTTCGAAGTAGGTTTAATCAAATTCGTGAAGAAAAACAAAATTCTTGCTCTCCCCTTTCGCCGATTTTAGCAGATTTAGTTATTGACAACCTGTAAACGGATATTTTATCGTAAATAGGTTTTCAAGTACCGTTGTATGTCCGTTATGTCGACAACATATTAGTAGCTCTCCCGGAAACGAAGTAGAAAACGTGCTACAAGTTTTTAATTCAAATGATTAGAAGATTAAATTCACGCTAGAAAAAGAACAAAATAGGGCGATAAACTTTCTTGATGTAACTTTTCATAGGAATGAAGTTTAACAAATAAAGTGTAATTGGTGTCGCAAACCCCCCTGGTCCGATAGATGCCTAAATTTCGATTCAAACCACCCACAAAAGTACAAAAAAGTGTACTTTTTAATATGTTTGACAGAGCCATTCTTCTTTCAGATAAAAAATTTCATCAAGAAAATTTGCGATTAGTGGAAGACAAACTTAGTGATAACTTTTACCCGGAAAAAATTGTCAAAGAGAATATAAATTTCATATTACATATTTAGGCCCAAAATGAACAACGTAGAGTTGACGAAATAGTTCAAAACGCAGAAATTCTTTCTTTTATTAGAATTCGATATTATGACATAACTTAAGCGTTTAAAAACAAAAGAGACCTCACGTCGGTCTTGAGGCCCACTAAAGATAAATTAAATAAATTGAAAAATAGCGATATTGATTATGGCGTTTGGTGCAAAGGTCAAAGTTGCAAAGCGGCTTATATAGGTCAAACTAAACATCCATTAGGAGTTAGGGTTAAAGACAATGCTCACTAAGCATAGTATTGAGAAAGATAATTTTTTGAAGGAATTTTTCATTGGCATTAGGGTCTTATCAATATACTTAATTATAAAAAATGCATTTCCAACCAAACAAATGAATTTTCTGTCAAATTTTAAATGCCTGTGAAACAAATTTTCGATGAGAAAACATTTTGCTCATCATTTTTTGTTCTTTCTTATTTGTTAAAAAAAATGCTAAAAATAAATTTTATTATGTTTATTTTATTTTTTGCACTGTACAACGCAGGTATATGTATAATATGTATAGTATGTTGCATTATAAAGATTTGCTCTTAAATAATTAGTTTCTATTGCACATTTTAGTTTAAATATTCAGAGATTCAAAATTTCAACAAAATAAGGTTTTGCACGGATTAACAACATTATTATAATATCATAAATGTAGAAAATTGTTATAAATAATAGCGTACCATTATTTAATGCCACAAAAGTCTCAGAAGATTTAAGTTATTATTTAAAACCTTTTCTAGTAAAGTATGTAGTTTAATTTAAAAGCTTCGAAATACTTTGTCAATAATTGAAAATCTGATTTTAAATAAAATTGATTACTTTGTTGAAAAATTAACCTTTTTTGAATGTTTGCTACATTTTCTTTTATATTTTTGTTTAACATTTTCTTCACCTTCTGTATCATTTTGCTTGGAATTTTTGCTGGCCTTATTTTGAGTTTCCGAGGGACTCGCCCCCGATTTTCGGGCTTTGCTACGTACTAACAATTTTGCATTTCTTCTCTGACCTTTACTCTTGGAACTTTTCTTTTTTCCTTTTTTATTCGACTTGTCCATTCCGGCCAGTATAGCGGCCGTGTCAGCAGATACGGTGACTTTAGACTGTTGGGGAATGACTGTAACTCTGATAAAGGAATCATAGAGAATATCTCCACAGGATTCTCCTCCACAAAATTCTTCCCCGCATTCGCCACAAATTTTTACACTGCTCTCAATAATTCCAGCCCTATTTTTATTTCGCCTAATGGGGCTCGTGTATGATCGCTTCTCCCTCACTGAAGTTCTCACTGCTAATTTCCCCATTTCTACCTAAAAAAAAATTAATTCATTAAAAAAATCGTTGGAATGTCAATCACACTGGAACTTGGATTGAAGCAGTCTGAATTTACGTTCTTCTGAGAATTAATGCCACGGCGGTTCTGCAATGTGCGGATTTAGTATTGCGCATGCGTCGCGCCAATAACTGTATTGGTTACTGTTGGCGCGCTTATTTGAAATTATTAATTTTGTTTTGTGCTTGTTTATAATTGTTTCCAACAGATAATAATTTTAAAGTGCATAAAGATATTAAAATGGTTTTAAATTCATATTTGCGACGAAAAAGGTATTCCTTTCTTTAAATTTAAAACGAATCATTTATTTTCAGTGAATAAAAATCAAATCATTATTTTACTTTTCACTTTATAAGTCTATTTTGTGATCAAGGAATTAGTTTTAATAATTTCAGGGGTATTATTTCTTGCAAACAATTTCCTTGCACATTTAATCATTTTAAATAAGAGCGTAGGAGGCGCATGCGCATTACGAAATTATCCCAAGTTCGAACTGTTTTTAATTCCAAGTTACAGTGTATTTGAGTATGAGAATTAAAGAATTAGTTATTTCAGCTTGAGTGGGGGAAAATCCCTGATGTCTGCACGCCAAGAGCCAAACAATCATACTACTTGCAATTTGTATGAGACAAAACTTTATATTTTAACGCAACTTGAAAAAAAAACGGATTATTTATGATAACCAAAATAGATCCATTTATATAAAAGAAGAATAATTGTCTGCCGGTAAATATATTTTCAACTCAAAACAGAAATTTTTCATGTAACAAAAAACAAATTTTAAACAAAATATTTCAATTTTCAACGAAACAAATGAATTTTTAACAGGCAAAAAAAGAGGTTTAACCAAGCAAATGAATTTTTAAACCAAGCAAACGAATTTTTAAACAGAAAGATGAATTTTCAATTAAATAATTTTCTGTCCAAAAAACGAACTTTTAACTAAAAAAAATAATTTCCAACAACAAAAAAAACCGAATATTTAAGAAAATAGTTACATTTTTAACAAAAAATGGTAGAGTCACAAAAATTAATCTTAAACAAAGTCGGTAAATTTTCACCCATTTTCAAATAAGGAGAATAATATTCTACCAAAAAATACGAATTATTAATAAAATAAATTCATTTTCAACCTTGTATATAAATTTTCAACTAACAAATATAAATTTTTAACCAAAAATGGAATAGTTTTAGTTTCAGTTAGAAAATGAATTTTGAACTAAAAAAAATATCGTACAAAGGGAATAGTTAAATATGCAGCTAAAACAATTAATTTCTAAAGAAAAAACAATTCTCAACAAAATCGGTCAATTTTCAACCATTTTCAACAGAAACAAAATAAATTTTCAATTTATACACAGCGGTTAATTTTTAACGAAAGCAGACGATTTTTTAATAAAATACATAAATATTCAACCAAACAGTTTATATGTCAATTAAAAAAATTGAAAGGTTTAAGGGTAAAAAAAATCAATTTTCAACCAAAAACATGAATGTTTATCTAAAAAAATACATTATTTTAACTGAAAATTTTAGCATATCAATACCTATAAATAAATCTAATTATATAATAAATAAATAGAATATTGTAAAAAGATAATAAGAAAAATTAATTTTTAAAGAAAAATTTAAAAGATTTTCCAGGATATTTATAATATTTGAAAAAAATTAAACAAAATTCAAATTTTCGAAGATTTATAAATAATAAAAAAATATTCTTAACATTCCTGGGAAATTAAAAAAAAATCATTTCAAAAGAGAATGTGGAGGATTTGAAGGCAATTCGATTAATTTCCAGAATTTTAAAATATATATTTTAAAATATATATTCCAAAATATATTTAGAAGCTTTAGTTTGAAAAACGTTTGAAAAGTTGATTTTTAAAGAAAATAAAAAAATATTTCGAAACATTTGAAAATATTGATAAAAATTGCGGAAAAATGTAACTATTTTATTAATGTTGAAATATATTCGTAATTCTAGAAATAATTTGAGTCGGTTTGAACTATTGCATAAAAAACCCATTTTTTGTTGAAGTTTCATCATTTTAGTTCAAAGTTCATCTCTGATTCAAAAATGTTATTCAAAATACATATATTTTGTTGAAAATTCGTCTTTTTTGCCAGAAAATTAATCTTCTTGGTTAAAAAATGTGTATTTTTTTAATTTAAAATTCAACTAATACTTAATAAATAGTTGAACCACTTTGTTGAAAATTCAACATTTTTGTTTGTGTAACATAAAAAAAGGAGCAAGCAAACTTAAAAAATATATACTCATTTATAATTATTATTTTGCATTAATGATTGTTTTTATCCTCAAATTGAAAAAAATACACTCACACTTAGAGAGCAAATAATGATGTTCAGAATGAACTGAAAAAGAATGAACTAAAAAAAGAATTAACTAAAGAAAGAATTAACTAAAGCCGAATGATCTCAAAATCATAAAAATGGAAGTGAACCGCGTAAATTTTAAATTAAATTTCAAACAATTTCAAAGTGTATACCAGTCTGGAGAACATTTCTTCGTCTTGGCGAACTTTAGGTCTGACTGAAGTGAGCATTCGCCAGTCTATAGCCACTTGTTGCAATTCTTGCAAATTTAGGGACCTCATGTCTGGAGGAATAGGATCGCCATATCCCCATTCCCTTCTAATTGATTTCAATTCTTTTTTTGTTGCTCGCCAAGAAAACTCTTTGTCTCGTACACGAACATCTTCTCTTTTCACCTAATATAAATCAGAAAGAAAAAATATGTTCTTGAGAAGAAATATAACTTATTATTAATAAAAACCTCAATAAACAAAAAATTGTAGACCATATTCATTTCAAATTACAGGTTATATATGTTGGTAGACTGTGCATTAAGGTGGTCTAAAAGTGGATAGAGAAAATGTACCCCCTCTATCTCTTTTTCATTCTAAATTTACTTCTATCTTTTTCAATCGCTTCTTCTTTATCTTATTCTATTCTTTATCTATACACGTCAATCTTTTTCTATCTCTCTGCCAATCTAAATTTCGGTTATCTTTTTCAATATCCTTTTCTCTATCTCATCCTATTATTTCATCTCTCTACGTCAATATTTTAATATCTCTCCTATCCTTCATTTGATAAGGGAAATCTTTTACGGTTTCTCTGTCAATCTAAATTTCCGTCTATCTTTTTCAACCTTCTTTTCTATATCTCATCGTATATTCCTTACTGCAGGTCTGAATAATAATTTTTCTCCGAATATTCACTGGTCCAAATCAGGTTTATAATTCTTTTCGCAAAATTCCCCTTCCCAAGTCAAAATTGTAAATCTTTTGGAAAATCCCTTCTTCCAGTTCTGAATTAGAGATTTTATTCGAAAATTCCCTGGTCCAAATCAAAATCAAAGTTATTTAAAAAAATACAACCTTCCTAATCAGAATCAGAATTATTTTCAAAATTACCCGTTTCGAGTGAAAATTTTAATACTTTTGCAAAATGCCTTGTTCCAGATCTGAATTATAAATTTAATTTCTGAAAATTTCCTGTTCCAGAGCAGGATCATAATTGTTTATAATTCTTTTAGAAAATTCCCAGAACAAACTCAAAATTAAAATTTATTAAAAAAATTCTTTAAGTGCAATTTGACAAAATAGTGCATTAGTTTCATAAAGCGATAAACTCTTTGATATTTTTGTCTTTACATATTTATCAATTTTATTCAATGAATAGATTTCAAATTTGTTCTCAAAAGCTGGATTTTTTAAAAGAAACTCTTTTCTTAAATCATTGTAACAGAGCTTTTTTGAATGACAAAATTTCCATTTTGGGAATTAAAATTAATTTTTAAATAGTTTTTTGTTCATTCTTTTTGCCCGAAATTGAAGTAGTACTTTATGAAAAATTAGAAACTGGACAAAATTAGAAGCAAGAATGTAGGGTCGATTGATTTGTAATTAAATTATATGTATAAACATACAGGTCTATTAATTAAGTAAATAAAATAATTAATAAATTTAAAAAAAAAATCAAACAGTTAAACTTTAAGTAAAAGAGACGAATTTTTTAGAAAAGATTTGAATTTTTAATACAAAAGTTAATTTTCAACCAAGAAAGATGACTTTTCTACTAAAAGGATGAATTTTTAGAAAGCAATATTAATTTTCGAACTATACATATGAACAGTTTAATTAAAAAAAAAAACAGTTTTTGAAATTAAAATGGAATTGTCAAATTTTATGTTTAAAAAACTAATTTTCATAAAAAACAATTTTCATTCAGTTGAATGAATCAAAGCAGACGAATATTTAACTAAGTTCATATCTTAATCCTCAGCCATAACGATTTTCATCCAAAAAGGTGAATATAAAAAAAATGAGTTTTTAACAGACGAGTTTCATTTTAAAATAAGTAGTTAAATTTTCAACGTAAAAAGATAAATTTTTAACAATGTTCGAACAAGTGTTCGAATGTTTGAACAAAAGAGAAGATTTGTTGAAAAAATGGTTGAACTTTTAATAAAAAAGATTACTTTATCCAAATATTTGGATTTTGAATCCACGAAGATGCATTTTCAACCAAATATTGGAATAATTTAAACCAAAAATATTAAAATTAAACCAAAATTTGAATCAAGTTTAAAAAAAAATCAGAAAGAGTTGAAATAATTCCAAGAGGACAAAAATTGATAACAAAATAGCTAAATACTCAACCAATAAAAAATTAAATGTTACCAGTTGCATTTTTAACCAATAAGATTAAATTTTTTCAGAAAGAGATGCATTTTTTTACAAAATAATTAACTTTTTTACCGCGAAAATATGAATTTTTAATAAAATAGATGATTTTTCTACCAAACAGATCAATTTTGTTTCAAAAAGACAAATTTTCAATGAAACAGTGACATAGTCAACTAAGGAGATAAATTTTTAATTAACATGATAAATCTTGAATAAAAAATGAATTTTTAACAAATTAGTGGAATTCTCAACCAAAACAGATTAATTTGAAAACCAGAAACACAATTTTTCAAACAAATGGTTAATTTTTACCCCAAAAAGTTTTTCAGTCAAGAAATAATAAAAAATTTCAGCCTGATTATAATTCGAGGGGATAATTTGAGGGAAATACAAAATAAAAAGTTTGAATAGACTTTTAGCAGTTTTAAAAGTAAATATCTTTTGAATTGACTCGAAATGTTCCTAAAACATTAAGAATTTTCCCAGGAATCTCGGGAAAGTTCTTATTTTCTATGAGTGGGTCACAGGACCAGATTCCCACCTTAACCACTCTTTTTATTTCCTGACTTATTTTTACACGAAGCGCTACATCGAGTTGAAAATTTGGGATAATAAATAAGAAGCACTCCTAAAAAGTTTGTCTGCTTCTAAATTTTAATAATTATGAAAAAAGAAAAAAAATTATTTACAAAAAAAAAATTTTGAAATAATTATTAAAATTTAGGACAAGACCCACATTTCTTAGTGCTTCTTATTTATTATTCCAAATTTTCAACTCGATGTGGCACTTCGTGTGAAAAGAAGTTGGGAAATAAAAAAAGTGTTGGTAAGGTAGGAAGCTGGTCACGTGGTCCACTCGTCACATGGCCTCATCATAATTCTTTTTCTAAATTTTAGGAAATAATTTAAAATGTTGTGAAATTGTTGTACATTTTATCATAGTATTTACTTTTCTAAATAAGAAAACATTTTAAATTTTTCCAGAATTTTAAAGAAATTTCTTTATTATCGTGGAATTTTTCAAAATCTTTGAGAAGCGTCAAAATTTGTGTTTGCCAATATTAAAAAATGTACGTTTTGCCCGAAATTCGAAATTTGTTTTCTAATTTCAAATTAATTTTGAATCTTCTTAAAACTTCTAAATGTTTCTTAAGCTTGATCGAATGTTTTATAAAACTTTGCAATCTTGCTACTAATTGAACATTTTTTATTTAAAATCATTAATTTTGTTTTTAGAAATTTTAGGAAATATTTAAAAAGTTTTGAAATCTATGTCATTTTTCTCTTAAAATTCGGGATGGCCGTTTTAATGAAACAAAAACAATGTCTGTCACTTCCCGGTTTTTTTCCAGGTTCACAAACATTTTTGACGTCCAATGAAATTAAAAAAATAAAACTTTAAAGCAATATATTTTTCCATTTGAGGTAATAAAAACGGAGCTGCAAATTAAAGCTTTCAAAGTGGAACTCCTGAATTTTAAAACTTTTAAAACTGAAGTTTAAAAGTTTCTTAATTAAAAATTTTTTTTAAATGCTAAATAATTTACACGTGTAAAATGAAAGCTACTAACACTTTTCAACTGAATAATTTGAAAATAAATGTAGTTAAACTACCCAATTAAAAATATAAATATTTTAAAAATCCTTAAAATTGCTTCAAAATTTTATTAGAAATTCTTGAAACATTTATAGTGTATGAAATTTTTTCAAATTGTTAATTATTAAATTTTTTTTCAAAACTTCTGTAAATATTGAAAAATCTTTTTAAATGTTCTCTCCAAATTTATTTTTAATAAAAAATCATTTTCAATTTTTCAAAAAAAGTTTTTTATTCTTATCAAGCCTTTCAAAATTAAAGTTTTTATTCTGATGTGTTAAATTAGTAATTTCATCAAATTCTACTAAATGAAATGTCAGATTTATGTTAATAAATGAATTATTAAGCGCATTATACTAATCTGTTTAGAAGTAGACACTTACTAATTCAATGAGTAGCAATGAATTGCTAGGGAAACATAATTTATTAATTTTTTAAAGATATTCTGATCACTTTTAAATTCTAATTTTAAGGAAGTTAAATTTCTTCTCAATCTATATTTTAATTTTATATTGTTATATTAATAATGATTGTGCATTAGGGTGGTCCAAAATTTTTTTCCTCGAATTTTCATGCATATTGCTGGCAAATTGATAAAACAATAACAATATGTTTAAAAAATTAATGTGAGAATCTAATTATCAGTATAAAGTAGTATTTTATGCATGAAACACAATTTACATTTTAAAAAACAGCAAAAAATGTCATAATTAGAGTTTTAACACGATTCAGTTAATATTGAAGATTCTGAATAAAATTCACAAAATGTATTTTTATTAAAAAAAAATGAATTTACTTTTGTGTCGATTCGAACGCGTTTCGGGGCGATATGCATAAAAATTCGAAAAGAAAATGTCCAATGAATTTTTTACCACCCTATTTTTTATAAACTCAAGAGGTTGTATATTATGCATTTTGTTGAAAATTCGTTTTTTTTTGGTAGAAAACCAATTTATTTGGTTAAAAATAGAACTGTTTTGTTTAAAAGTATTCTGTTTTGGTTGAGGATTCAACTATTTTGTTAAAAATTCGTCTTTTTGGTTAAATTAAAAAAATTTTGATTTAAAATTCAAATCTTTTTTTGTTGACGTATCTTTAAACTTCAAATACTTGGTTGAACGTTGATCTAATTTCTTCAAAATTCATTTTCTTGCTTGAAGATTCATTGAGGGTAAAAATTAATTTTTTAAATCAAAATTTAACTAATTGATTGAAAATGACCGTTTGTGTTGAAATTTCATATTTTTGGTTGAATATTGATCTTTTTAGTCAAAAAATCCAACCATGTATTTGAAAATATATGTAGTTTATTCAAACATTCGTATTTTTGGTTAAATAATTTATGTTTTTTTATTTGAAATTAAAATCCTTTTTTGTTGAAGTATCAAATATTATATTTTTATATTATCATCCGAGAAGGTATTGAATTTTGTAAAACTAAAGGTCAAATAGGTTACCCAGCCATTTAGGATAACGATTCAAAAAGTGCGCGCATTTTCAAAATTTTTGTGACCACTTTTTTTAAGATTAAAAAATTCTCTGCACGGTTTTTGTAGTATTTAAAAAGACAAACAATTTATCCTAATTACTTTTTTTGCCAAAAAAATGAACAGATTTATAGGACATACAAGATTAAAAAAATTTTTTTAATCTAATTAACGCAAGATATTAAAAAAAGTCAAAAGAAGACAGATGTTTTTTGAATGCGTTACAACATTAAAAATATAAAAAATTAAATTTGTCGACAAACGACACAAGCTATAAAAAAAATGAATAGAAAAAAAAGAAAAAAAAAAAGAAATACAAAGTTTTCGTTAATTATTTTTTTATAGGATGCGTAGTTATTTTTGTAATCGTGAAAAATAACATTAATAATTTGAAAAAAATTAATTTTTGAAAAAAGAAGCATGGCACCAAAAAAAATTAATTGACAAAATTTGTTCCCCCAAAAACACCTGCTAATGCTTTATTTATTATTTTTAGAATGGACGAGTAAATTTGCTTTGAATCGTAAAAAATAATATAAAAAATTAACTTTTTGTAGGAATGACACAAGCTACAATATCATTTTATTAAATTTTATTTATTAATTATATAATATTTATTAAAACAATATCATTTTATTAAATAAGTAGCAAATATTAAAGTAAAAATAAAAAATTAAAATTGTACATTATTTTGCAATATCTGAATAAGCAGTACCAAACTGAGATACAAAAATAAATATAATATACATTTAGCATAATAGTGTTGAACATAATGCAGGAAAGTTCACATCATGGACAAAAATCGAGTGCGAAGCACGAGATACGCGATGAGAATGTGCTCTTTAAAGCCGAATGAGCTTTAACAAAAGAGAATTCAAAATTACCAAATTACAATGCGAGAACCGACAGTCGCGCGCCCTTGGCGCGAGCAAAGCGAGCCGTGCGCAATGAGAATGTGCCCGCGCAGCAGGAAGATTTTTTTATATTAAAAAACGGTTATAAAAAAATGGAAAACAAAAAATGTACACCAAACTCTCGCTTTCAGTCCAGTGTTGGGGGTTGCCTTCAAATAGCCTTGGACTGATTTGGGTGGCATCGATACGTAAACAGCAGTTTCAAGAAAGCCAGCAGTTCAAGGAAGGCCGAGAACGAGGTGACTGAAAGCGAAAGTTTGGTGTTAATGTTTAATAAAATAACAAGTGGGTGTACAATTTTTAACTCTATTGAAAGATAAGCAAGTCATATTGAGAATTATTAAATGTGACCTAGTCGGTCTCCAATTTGAAAACATTGCCAGTTGATGACTGTTTGAACAAAGATAAGAAAAAAAAGATTTTTTCCAGTTTTAAGATAAAAAAGAGCAATGGCCTTCAAATTGAAAATACACTTGAGGGTCTTCATGTGCTACTTTTCAGCTGAGATATGTTTTAGACTTTTACATTTTTCTAATTTTCCATAGAAAATTGAAATTATTTAGCAAAATTTGTAAAAATGATTTAGCGAATGAACTAAGGAGAAAAATTTCTAGAAGAATTATAATTCTGACTTTGAAAAGTAAATTTTTCAAAAGTATTAATATTTTGACTTGGAACGGGGAATATTTGAAAATACATTTCTCGTAGCGCGCTGTGAGCTCGATAATATATTTGTCTCGCGCTCAAGCATCGAAAACTGTCATTTGGTGATTGTGAATGCTCTTTAGTTAAAGCTCCTTCGGCTTTAACGAACACATTCTCATCACGTATCTCGTGCTTCGCACTCGATTTCGTCG
>JAWWLR010000054.1:87393082-87406088 GCA_035041075.1 Acraspis erinacei | reverse complement strand
TGATGGTGATAGTCATGGATCTTAAAGGAATAGGAAGGCTAGTCATGGGGTCGGCTTACTTTCCATATGACAGCGATGCCAATCCACCAGTGGAGGTACGTACACTGGTGGAATATTGTAAGGTAAGGGGTCTTCCTCTTCTGCTGGGGTGCGATGCTAACTCCCACCATACTCTGTGGGGCAGCACGGACACCAACAGAAGAGTTAACCACCTATTGGAATACCTAATTACTACTGATTTGGATATTCTCAATACGGGTAACACTCCGACCTTCCGTAACTCGATCAGGGAGGAAGTCATTGACGTCACTCTCTGTACCGGTAGTTTCAAAGATAACATCAAGAAGTAGAGAGTCTCAGATAAACCCACTCTCTCAGATTACTCAAAGATTCAATTTGAGTTGGAATCCATTGTAACCGCCGGCTCTAAATGGGCCAGAAAGCCAAGAAGAACGGATTGGTGTCGGTTTTCCACGGAACTAAGAAGTGAACTTTTAGGGGTGCTCAGCTCAATCAGAGACGTGGATACCCTGGAGATGGCAACCGAGATTTTCACGAAAGCCATCACATCCACTTATGAAAGTAATTGTCGACCTTCAAGAGTCCGAAAGGCTGGAGAGGCACACAGGTGGAGTGGGAAACTCGAAGCGCTTCGCAGGAAAACCAGAGAGAGGTTCAGACGTGCCAGTACTGGCAAAACGAAGGATCTATGGACATCATTTACGACGATGAGGGATGAATATAAGAGTGTAATACGTTAGGCAAAGCATATGAAAGCTGGACCAACTTTTTCACTGAAATCGAGAAAAGAACAGAGGCGGCTAGACTGGACAAGCTGCTTTCTCGAAATCCGGATGCTATTCTCGGCGTTGGTGGATACTCAGAGTCTGACGGGAATAGCTTGGCACACAAGATCAAGGCACATTTTCCGGGCTTTACAAAGTCAGGGGAAGAGTGTGTGACACCTCCGAGGCTATCAAAGCCGCCTGCGGCCTAACTGGGCCCGAAACGGCAGCTTGCCAACGAGATTGTTACTCCAGCCAGGGTCACCTGGGCCCTGAAGTCCTTCAGTCCTTACAAGTCTCCTGGTCCGGATAGCATATATCCAGTCTTCTTACATCCTCATTGGGCCAGTAGTGAGACTTGCTAGGGCTAGTCTGACGTTGGGTTATGTTCCGACGGCATGGAGGGATGCGAGAATAGTATTTATTCCAAAGGCAGGCAGGATCGGTTATACTTCACCCAAGGATTTCCGACCTATTAGCCTCACATCTTACATACTAAAAACAGTGGAAAGACTCGTAGACAGATACATCCGCGATAAGGTCTTGTCAAGTAGGCCACTTCGCAAGCAACAACACGCCTAAAGAGCTGGTCACTCGACTGAGACGGTCTTAAGCGCAACAGTCAACCTAATCGAAGGACAACTGAAGCAGAAAGGCATCGCGATTGAAAACTTTAACTATACCTCTGGAGAGGTGATCAGGGCGATCAGGGTGTGCCTATTGCAGTCGTGGATTAGACCTGCCACATGTTGGCCAATAGGAACCTAACCACGACTAAGGGTAATACCACTTTATGTGGAACCGTTGAATCGGGATGTCCGCAGGGAGGTGTTTTATCGCCCCTGTTGTGGTCCCTGGCGGTGAACGAACTGCTTAATCTGCTCACGAGTCAGGTCACCACGTTATAGACTGTGCAGACGATATACTGGTTATCGTGCATGGCCAGCATCTGGATGCGCTCTTCGGAGTAATGCAGCAAGCACTAAGAATAGTAGATTCATGGTGTAAGAAGACTGGACTATCAGTCAATCCGAGTAAGACGGATGCAGTTGTATTCACCAGAAGGTATAAGTGCGGAACCACGACTACATTGAAACTGGCAGGACAAAAACTGGAAATCAAAGGACAAGCCAAATATCTAAGAGACATTCTGGATAAGAAGCTGTCATGGAACGAGCACCTGGAAAACAAGTGCAAGAAGCTGGTAGCGACTCTTTGGATCTGTAAGAGAGCCATAGGGAAAAGCTGGGACTTAAAACCAAAGACACTTATGTGGATCTACACAGCGATCCTGCGATTCAGGCAAACCTATGCAGCGGTGGTCTGGTGGAGCAGGGTTGAACTGTCGACTGTGAAGTCTCGACTGGAAAGGATCAGGGGACTGATTCTGAGAGGCATTACTGGCGCCTCGAAGTCGACACCCATGATGGCTCTGGGGGCACTAATAGGTTTAGAGTCCCTCCATCTTACCATCAAGGCCGTGGTTGCGAAGGCAGCCTGGAGATTAAATGTGGTAAATGATTGCAATATCTCGACACTAGTGTGGATACCAATCGACATAGCGAGGAGGCTGACACCTGCCCAGTGAGACACACCTGCCCAGTCATGGGGAAAACTGGTTTACTGATGGCTCCAGGAACAAGGAAAACGTAGGAGCAGGTGCATATCGTAGAAGGAATGGAATGGGCCTCGCAATTGCGATGGGGTCCTACGCCACAGTTCTACAATCTGAGATTATGGCCATGCTCCTGTGCGCTTATAAGAAAAAGCAGAATGGCAATAAAAGAAACATTCGTATCTGCTCATACAGCAGGGCTGCTATAATGGTCCGGAATGGAACAACGACCACGTCGCTACTAGTATGGGAGTGCTTTGAGAAACTGAATAAACTAGTGACAGAAAACCGAGTCACTCTGCTCTGGATCCCTGGACACAGCGGTATCAAGGGCAATGAGATATCGGACACGCTAGCAAAGCTAGCAGCAAAAGAAAAGTTTATTGGACCCGAGCCAGTTCTAGGAATTTCCAGTAGGTTAGTCACTGAAGATATTAACAGTTGGCTGACAGTGGAAAATCAGAATGAGTAGGATTTGGTCTCTGGCTGCAGACAGGCTCAAACACTACTGGGCTCAAAGCTGAACTGACACCGAGGGAAAGAATTACTCAAGCTTGGGAGGAAGGAACTCAAGGTCCTAACAGAATTGTTTATAGGACTTGGAAACCTCAGGTATCACAGACATAAGACAGGGCTTGAAGAAAGTCCCCTCTGTAGTCTGTGCAGACAGGATAATGAGACATCTACTCATATCCTTTGTCACTGCCCTGCGATTGCGGGAAAACGTGTAATACTCACAGGCAGTTACTGCATCAATGAGTCTGAAATATCAGTCAATAGCGTGGCTGCAGTCCTCTCCCTATGCAGAGGGCCATGGGGCCATGCTAAAGGCTTACAAGGGGACGCAATGGGATCACCCAAGCGCCAGCGGCTGTTACGGTTTCAACCCAGAATAATAATAATAGAATTGCGAAATTCCGTTAAAAAATTATAATCTTCATTCTGGTTTAGCGGCAGGGAATTATAGAAAATCCCTGTTTAAATTTAGAATTATAATTCCTCCCCAAAATTTTTTGTTCAAAATTATCAATTTTCAAACGTTAAAATATTTGAATGTGAGTGACTTCAATAATAAAATTAATGAATTTAATATCCGAGGCAAACTCGGGAAATGATCAGGAATTTAAAATTATCAGTTATTTTTGGCCCAAATGGAAACATTTTGGCCGATGTCCCCAGAGATCAAAGAAATTTTGTTTCGTTTGAGCACCCTTAAGAAAATTTGTAATGTCTTGTATAATTAATATTGGATTGAACAGAATTTTTTGATTTAATAATAATTTTGTTAAGGTTTTTAAAATACAAATTGTTTGTAATTCATAAAATACTGCTTTCTACTGATAATTAGATACTTATATACATTTTTTTAAACAATTTATTATTGCTTATAAAATTTTTTTCTCAAAATTGAATATAAAAACTGTCTGTTTTTTTTAAATTTTTAACTTGTTTTGAATTTTTCAATTAGAGCGAGGCAATAATGAATTAAATTTCAAAGAAATAATTGTTTTAAACTATAAATAATTGTTTATAATGATATTATCTTTAAAATATACTAAAAATATGCGGTTTCTCTCTCAAAATTTTCAACTTTTTGTCTAGTTTTCACTTAGAGTGTGGTTATAATTAATCAAATTTAGCAAAAATAATTGTTCAACAATTATTATTGTTGATATTCATCTTCTCCTATAATAATGCTAGATGGTTGCGGTTTTTTGTGAACTTTTCCACTATTTTTCAACTTTTCACCTATATCGAGGTAATAGATATTTCAATCTAACAATGATTATTGTTAAAAAAATTTATTATTGTTTACAACCATATTCTCCTATAATAATGCTAGATAGTTTCGGTTTAAAAAAAAATACTTTTTGCCCACTTTCAACATACTGGGATAATGATTAATAGAAGTTAACGAAAATAATTTTTTAAACCATTTATTATGGTTTATAACTATCTTCTCATAGAGTATTGCTTGAAAATTTAATTTAAACAGAAAGGCTTTCAGGAACTACTTCAAGAAAAAATGACATTTATTATGATCCATATAGAAAAATTCTAGAATATTTTAAGTATTATAACTAAAAAAATTGAAGGAAAGTTTAAAATTTCAGAAACACTGCAAATTTCTAGCAATTATCTACGAAAACAAAGTTAAAAACAGTAATAAATTGTTTAACGAATTATGGTTGTTAACAACATAAAGTAAAAAAATTAAGATAAAACAGCTCCTTTCTAGTATCATTAAAAGAGAATATTATTAAAAATAATAATAAATTTGTCAACAATTACTTTTTTAAGTTAAATGAATTATTACCTCACTCTAATTGAAAAGTGGACCAGAAGTGGAAAATTAACAAATCTGCAACATTCTATCATTATTCAAAGATAATATTCTTTAAAATAATAATAAATTGTTTAAAAATTTTTTTTTTAACTTGCATTAATTATTATGTCACACTGTGTAAAAATTTTGACAGAACGTTTAATATTTTGGAAAAAAACCTAAACTATTTATCATTATTTAGAGATAATATTATTAAAATTAATAAACAAATTGTTTAAACAATTCTTTTTTGTTCACTTAAATGAATTTTTACCTTAGTGTAATTAAAAAGTAAACCCAAACAGGAAAATGTGAGACAAAATTGCAACATTTTCGCATTATTCAGAGATATTATTATTATTTAAAATACTAATAAATCGTTTAACCAGTTGTGAAATTAGCAATTTGGCTGGAAAAGTGGACAAAAAATTGATTATTTTAGAAAAAACGAATTTTTCCAAGATAATGTTATTATTGAAAATGATAATAAATTGTTTAAAAAATTATCTTTGTTAACCTGAATTAATTCTTACGTCACTACAATTAGAAAAAGAACAAAAGATGGAAACTTTTAGAAGAAAATGGAAGTTTCTAGCATGATTGTAAGAGAATATTATTATAAATAATAAGAAATTGTTTAAACATTTTTTTTTAAATTTAATCGATTATTTCCTCCATCTATAACTGAAAAGTGGAAAATAAGTTGAAAAAATCCGAAAAACCTGCTACTTTATAATTCTGTTCTCAGAAAAAATGGCTAAAAAAATAGTAAACTGTTTATACAATGTATGAAAATTTTTAATTAAAAAATATAAAGTAATATTTCATGTATTAGAAACAATTTTTATTTTTAAAAACCGCAAAGAAATCATAATTAGCGTCAGAAACTTGCAAAACCCAATTTTTAATTTACGGGGTTCTTTATGGACCCTATAAAACAGACTTATGGGGATGATATTTGAAAATTGATTATTCTCTTGTATTCTATAGTTAATTGTGAAGAGAAATATTGAGTTTTAATTCGATTCACCTGAAATTCACGATTCTGAATAAAATTTACAAAAATATCTTTTTTTCTTATGGGAAATACGTGTTACTTCATGGGACATTTGCGCTACCTCTAAAAAAATATTTTCAGCAAGAACAAAATTCATTAAATTGATTTGTGGATTTGAACAAAGGGGCGATATGCATTGAAATTCGAAAGGGAACATTTTCCATTACATTTTTAGACCAGCCTAATGGGCTACTTTAGAAGTTTTTCTATAAAAATTCACCTGGCAGTGAAGTCACAGTGGCTTCAACGGAATCGCTAGCGTAACCGGAAGTTTCACCCTCTCTCTCCTCGTAAGGGTGGCAGGAATCGCTCTGGTTGTCGTGGCGACCGTTCGAACGTCTGGGCGGGTGCCGCAACCCGTCCACGCCAAGGGCTCTTTGTTCCTTCAAGAAATACAGAAGTGGAACAACATTGCGTGACCAAATGACACTACTTATATATGTATATATTCAAATTCAATACCCGCTTCGGAGATTCTATAATGAAGGCAAATTATTTCAAACCAACCCCTCCTTTATCATTTATTTATAACATATATTCTAGTGCCACTTTGTTGCTGGCGAAGAACCCTAATTTATCGCGGCTTAAAATCAATCATTCCTTCCATACACATATGAAAAAGAGAATTAACTAACACAATTTCTCTCTTTTATTATCATTACTTTTCTACATTGGTAAATATTGTTTATAATAGAATAATGCCAGTAAACACAGAAAAACTGGGGTTAGAAAACGTGGCAAGTAATGGGTGAAAAAGGGTAATGGCCAGTAGGGTAACTGATTAAACAATCACAAGTACTCTCTTTTTTTGGGAACTTTATCCCTTATGATGTTTGAAATGATCAATTGTTGTGATTTTTTCTTCACCGAAAAAACTGGGGATATGAAGTGTGGCAGGTAATGGGTGAAACGGGGTAACAGCTGGGTTACTGAAGCCGGGGTAAATTCACTGCGGTGAATCGAAGATTTCTCCGAAGCACTCTGCTAAAGGGAGCACCTTACATCGTGTAGCCTCAAATCCCCAAATGGCTGTTACCCCGTTTCACCCATTACCTGCCACGTTTTCCTTAACCGCAATTTTTTCTTTGAAGAGAGAATTGAACAAATTGATCATTTTAAACATCATAAGGAACAAAGTTCCGAAAAATGAGTACGTGCGATTATTTATTCAGTTACCCTACTGGCCGCTACCCCGTTTCACTCATTACCTGTCACGTTTCTTAACCCCCGTTTTTTCTGTGAAGAGAAAATTGCAAAAATTAATGTGCAGAATTCCTGATAATAAAACCAAGAATCTAGAAACCCACTTTGGACAACCACCATAAAATTTTCCTATTGAAATTTGAAAGAAAAATCCTAAAAAAGAAAAGAAAATTTTCTTTTTCAACTAAGAAAGACAAATTTTCACCAAAAACGAAATAATGAAATTCTTAGTTTCACAAATTAATTTTTAGCCAAGAAAAACAAAATTTCAAGAAAATAGGTCAAGTTTCAACCAAACCATTCTTAAATGAAATCAAGACTCTTCAACCATAAAAATGAATTTTTAACAAAGTCGTTCAACTTTTAATCAAGAAAGTTAACATTTCAGTTTAAATTAATTAATTTAAAACCACAAATGAGCGAATTCTTCACAATATATTTAAATTATCAACTAAAAAGAGTTGATTTTCAAGTAAGTAAAATAACTTTCAAACCTACAAAAAAATAAATTTTAATTTCGATAAGATAATTTATGAGAAAAATAGTTAAATTTTTAACTGAAAAAAAGTAAATTTTTAACTTGAAATGGGAAAGTTACATTTTTAATTTGAAGAATCTATTTTAAAAAAAAACTTTCAACAAAATAGTTCAGTTGTAAAAACAAAAATGAATTTTCACACCAGAATTTAAATTTTTTTAAATAAAATAAAACACGAAATTTCAAGAAAATACATTAATTTTCAACTAAGAAATAAAAATTTTCACCGAAAATGAAACATTGAAATCTTCAGTTAAAAGTAAACTTAAACAAAGAATCTTCAAACAGAAAAATGAATTTTTAACAGATTAATTCCATTTTCAAACCAGTATTTGAAGTTTTAACTAAACAAGAAAGATATTTGAATGAAAATGCAATATTTAAATTTTAAGTTTAAAAAAATAATTTTAAAATAGACCAAAAAAAAACAAATTTTACCAAAACAGTTGCTTTTTCAACGAACTAGATTACTTTTCTACTAAAATAAATATAAATTTTCAATAAAATATAAGAATGTTTTAGTAAATCAAATCATCCCTTTTGATTAAAAATTCGACTATGTGATTGAAGATTGAAATATTTTGTTAAAAATATTTTTTCCCCGTTAAAAATTAAGTTTCTTAACTGAAAATGAAACTGAAAAATCTATTTTCAACTAAAGATTCATCATTTCTAGTAGAAAAATAATTTATAAAACTTTTCATTAACAATTTATCTTTTTCAGTTGAACATTGAACTATCTGTTTAAAGGTTGTACTATTTTGTTAATTATCGTTTTATTGGCTGAAAATCTAAATGTATATTACTAATAGCTATTGGCATGTTGACTAAAAAATTTTTCTTATATAAACTATTATATTTTTAGTTAAGAATATTTCATTTTGATTAGAAATGTAACTATTTGTTTGAAATTTAAACTTCTTTCTTAAGGTTTCATTTTTTGTTGTTGAAGAATCATCATTTTAGTTGAAAATTCAACTATTTCGTTGAAGATTTAATTATTGCCTTAAAAATTCAACTATAATCTTCAAAGTTATGTTTGGTTAAAAATTCAACTTTTTAAACTTAATTATTTTCTTAACAATTCAACTAGACATATTTTGGGTCGAAAATTTAACGAATTTTTTTAAATTCATTTTTTATTTATAATTTATCTTATTTAATAGAAAATTAATTGCCTTGATAGCAACTTTAATCGTTTGATTGAAAGTTAAACTACTTTGTTAGAAATTTATTGAATTAGTTAAAGCTCCACCTATTTTGTTAACAATTTAATCACTTTGTTGGAAAATAATCATATTGATTAAAAATTCATTTAATTGGTTGAAAATTCGCCCTTTAGGGTTGAAACTTTCATAATTTAGTTAATTTTTTTTCTCTTGACTGAAGAATATTTCTTGGTTTAAAATTTGACTCTTTTGTTGAAAATTCGCCTTTTTGGTTAAGTTAAACTGTTTTTTATTTAAAATAATTTTTTTTAAATATACACTATTACTTTTTTTTAATCAACTATTTTGATGCAAATTTAATTATTTTATAAAACATTGATGCTTTTCGATTGAAATCTCGTCTTTTTGACTTAAAAGTTTAACTATTTGGTTAGAAATTCTTCCTTTTTGCATGAAAGTTTAACTACTTGTTTGGAAATACAACTGTTTGATTAATCATTATTTTTTGTGAAAAATCAACTACTTTCTTTAAAACTCGTGCCTTTGGCATGAAAGTTGAACTATTTGGTTGGCAATTCAACTGTTTGATTTATTATTACTTTTTTTCAAATTCAACTATTTGGTCGAAAATTTAATTATTTTGTTGAAAATTAAATTATTTCCTTGAAAAGCCATTTTTTGATTTCGAAAAATTACCTATTTCGTTGAAAATACGCCGTCTTGGCTTCATTTTATATAAAAAAAATATTCCCTATTGTTTCCTTTTTCGAATCCACAAAAATGCATTTTTTTGTTAGAAAAACAAGGTCTTTTCCATAAAAAAAGATTTTGTACATTTTATTCAGAATCGTCACTCATAGGTGAATCAAGTTGACACTCAACACTTTTCTCCACAATCAATTATGTACAAAATGCAACTGAATAATGATTTTTTAAACATCGGCCCCATAAGTCTTTTTTATATATTTACAAAAAACCCATAAGTGAAGTTTAAGTGCAATTTTTTGGTCTTTTATGGTTTTAAAATATAAATTGGGGTTTTACTGATAATTAGATGTTTAAATAAATTGTTTAAACAGTTTATTAATGTTTATAATAATATTCTCTAAGAATAATTATAGAAAGTTGTGATTTTTTCTAAAATTTTCCACTTTTGGTCCACGCTTTTGTCAGAGTGAGGTAATAATCAATTTAGGTTAACAAACATATTTTTTTAAAGATTTTAACACTATTTTTAATGACATTCTGTTCGAATTATGTTAGAAAGTTCCAGTGTATTCCGAAATTTTCAACATTTTTTCTACTTTTCACTTAGAGTACAGTAATAATTATGGCAATTTAACAAACATAATTGTTTAAACATAGTATAATTGTTTACAACTATCTTTTTCTATAGTAATACTAGATAGTTGCGACTTTTTCTGAACGTTTCTAATTGTTGTTAACTTTTTACTCAGGGATTATTAAATATAATTGTTTAAATCTATTATTATTTGGTATTGGCCATCTTCTCCTATGTTCTGGATACTAGCATTTTTTCTGAAATCTTTAAATTTTTGTCCACTTTATACTTAGTAAGATAATCATTCATGAAAGGTAAAAAACACAATTGTTTAAACAATTTATTATGGTTTACAACTATCATCTCTTAGAGAAATGTAGAAAGTTGCGAGTTTTTCTGAACTTTTCAGCATTTTTTATACTTTATTTAGAAACAATGAATAAATATTAATAATAATTTAAACGAAAAGGCTCTCAGAAACTGCTTTGACAAAAAACCTTTTTACAAAAAAGAAAGAGATTGTTTAAAAACTCATTCTCTCGAATGTTTATTAATTATTTGTTTATAAATAAAGAACAAAAGCAAATTTAAACATTAAAAACATTTCGTTCTGTGAAAAGTGGACAAAAAGTGTCAAATTGTAGAAAGAACTAAAACTTTCTAGCATTATTTTAGGAGAATATTATTATAAATAATTAAAAATGGTTTGATAATTATTTATGAAAAATTAATTTTTTTATTGTCTCGATATAACTGAAAAGTTGAAAATAAGTTTAGAATTTCGGAGAAAACAGCGTCTCTCTAACTTTATTCTAAGGGAAAATTTCCAAAAATAGTAATAAATTGTTTAAAACATTTATTTAAACATTCAATTATCAGTAGGAAGTAATATTTTATGTATTATAAATAATTTGAATTATAAAAACCGCAAAAAATCGTAATTAGCACCATAAACTCGCAATCTCCAATTTTTGACTTATGGTTTTTTTTGGGACACTGTAAAACAGACTAATAGGAGTGATTGTTAAAAAAAAATTATTTTTTAGTCATCTCCTATGGACAATTGTGAAGAGAAATGTTGAGCTTCAACTTGATTCACCTATTATTGACGATTCTGAATAATATTTAAAAAAGCGTCTTTTTATGGGAAATAAATAATAAATCACGGGGCCTTCTAAATATATATTTTTTTCAAACAAAAAAAAATGCATTTCTTATGGATTCGAAAAAATTGAAGGCGATATGCATTAAAATTCGAGAAAAAAATTTCCAATGCATTTCTGGACCATCTTAATGGTTATTGATCCCTTTCTAGGGTTGTGCTGTAATGAAACGTATATAATTATGGATCTTAATGGAGTTTCTAGGGGCCTATGTACTATTAAATAAATCGCTATGAAGTCGTATGTACGGTGGGTCAACGAACCACTCTGGGGTTGTTAGAAATCGATCTGGGTAAAGTTTCTTACTTTTGTTTCCCTTTAAAGCAAGAAATCATGATTTACTACTTTTCTCAGCCAATGGGAACGAACCACTCTATCTAAAAAGTTATCTGCACACTCTGGCATATGCTCTGACGTGAGGCATTCAATCAGGTCAAGTGAAATTTATTGTTTATCAGAGGCTGTTAAAAAACTATAAAACGCTTTTTTTAACTTTTTTCACTCCCCAGGACGTCGTTACAAAAATGCCCCCACCCCATACTTTAGATTTAAAAAAATTTGCTCTTTGATTACCTTTCAACAATTTCTAAACTTTTTACATTTTCAAAAATATAAGAAAAATTAAAGTATGGGATAAACTTATGTTAATGAATTAGAAAAAATTTAGAAGCTTTTTACTAATTTTGAAGATTTTTTTAATTTAATTTTTTTTTAATTTCTTGGGAAATTTTAAACGGTTTGGATTTAATTGAAAAATAATAATCTTAAGTTCTAAAAATTTCAAAATGTGTGGAGAAAGAATATGGAAGATTTTAACATTTTAAATTATTTCCTAAAATTTAAAAAAAGAGTGTAAAAGATTTTAAGGCAATATTTTGTTATAATACATCATTTTAGAACAGATTTGAGTAAGTTCGAGAGATACTTAGAAGTTTTTAAACGATTACAAAATAATAAAAACATTTAAAAACATTTTTAAATATCTATAATATTGTTAAAGAAGGTTCTAAACCATTTTTAAACCATTTTTTTTATTTTGCATATATAAACAAAATTTAACGAACAATTTGAATAATTTAAAAATGTTAGGTTTAAAAAAATTAAAGGATTAAAAAAGGATGTTCTTAAGATTTATGGGAAAATTTTTTATGATTTTTTATTTCGGAAAATGAACTTTAACATAAAATTGAAAACCGATTGAAAATATTTCGAAAAACAGTAGAAGATTTTAAAGCCAATTATATAAATTTGGTAATATTAAAAAACTAAAAAAAGAATCCAGTTAATGCAAGAAATATTTAGAAGATTTGAAGAGATGGAAAAAGAATTTTAAACTGAAAGATTTGAAAAAATCCAGATTTTTTTTCTAATTTCTGGGAAAAATTGGAAGATTTTATGGCATGTTTTTTAAATTTTGAATGATTTTACAAAATTTGAAGAAAAATTCGAGCCAATCAAAAATATATTTATGAATTTAAGAGGTTTTGCAAGGATTTAAAATAATTTAAAACTAAGAAACATTTCCGAAAATTTATCAAATCTTTTTTATTTCTGCCAAGCTTCTAAAAATCCTAAATATCTTTGATAAAAACTCTCATTTTTCCTAATATTTTGTAAAATCCTGTAAAATAAAATTATTTTTTTAATCTTCAAGATTCTTTTTTCATATGTAAAATATTAAAAAAAAAACCTTTTCTAATTTTCTCCAGAGTATTATAAAATTTATATTTATATAAGTTTAAAAACTGATAATACTTTTTTTCTTATAAGTAATTACGATATTTATGTGACTAAAAAGATATTTAAAATTCACAGTAGAATTTTTCATCGATAAGGACGAATTTTCTTTCCAAAAAGGCAAAAATTCA
>JAWWLR010000054.1:87227734-87238445 GCA_035041075.1 Acraspis erinacei | reverse complement strand
CTTGATACACAATGTACTATTTTAATGACTTTTGAAAGTGGTTGAAAGATGAATTTCAGATCATGAAAGGTGAATTTTTCATCGACAAGGGTGAATTTTGAACAAAATAGTTGAATTTTCGATTAAAAAAAGACAACTTCATTAATCTAGTTTAATTTTCAAACAAAAAAGATTAATTTGACCAAATCATTGAATCTTGTAACAACTGGATGAAAGATAACTCGTTTTTGACAAAATAGTTGAAAACTCGATAAAAAAGATAAATTTCCAAACAAGAAAAATGACTTTTTTACGGAAAGAGGAATTTTAAATTAGTATATTAAATTAAAAGTAAGGAATTTGAGAAGAAAATAAGTGAATTTTCAACCCCAAAGATAAAATATCAACGTATTAAATTGATTTTCCAATCCAAAAGACGTGTTTTTAATAAAATACATGAATTTTTTTACCAAATAATTGAATTTTCAATTTATAAAGTATACATTTCAACCAGCAGAAAAAAAGTTCAACTGAAAAGTTATATTTTTTAACAAAGGAATTCAAGCAAGTAGTTGAATTTTTTGTCAAAAAATAATAATTTATAACCAAATAGTTAAATTTTCAACCAAACAGATGAATTTTTCCACAGAAAAGATAATTCTGCAAAGTATTAAATTTTATTGAATTACTTACATTTTTATAAAATTTACTTCTATTTTAAACGTTATATTGGAACTTTGAACAAAATATGAATCTTAAACCAAATTGTTTCATTTTTAAGCCAAAAAGATGACATTTTCTAAAAAAAACTTTTCAATTTTCAACCCGAACTTACAAATAGTTAATAGTTAATAGTTAATATTTAAAAAGTGTAATTTTAAAGAAAATAGTTGAATGCCTAACCAAACCAGATTTTTAAACCAAAAATAGTTGGACTTTATATTGGGTTTTATTAATTCAGTTTACGTTTAGCAAAAAATCGAGAAAAAGAAGAAAAGGTCATTTTCTTGAGTTTTAATAAAAATTTCAACTATTTGGATAAAAGGTAAACTTGCTAACCGACAAAAGCTTACCAACAGAGTATAATTTATTTTAATTTCAAGAAAAAAATTTCGACTTGAACGGAAGTAGAAATGTATCATTATTTCTGAATCATAAATAAAATTGAAAAGTAATTTTCTTCACTGAACTTGTGACTATTCAATTCTTATTTGAAATAAATGTATTTTTTCGAAAATTCGTCCGTTTTAAATTAAAATGTTTTCTTGTTGTTGAAATATTACTTATGACAGATTTTGCTGAAAATCAATTTTTTTTAAATCAAGTCCGTGGTATAGAGTTGAACAACTTTATAAAAATTAATATAGTTGAAAACTCAACGATTTGAACGTAAATTAACTTCTTTGTTGATAATTTTTATTATTGAGTTGAAGATTCAACTTTTTTTTATAAAAATAATATTTTTGCTTGAAAATTACACAGTTTATTAGAAAATTACACTATTCGGTTGAAAATGGACCTTTTTGTTGAACTTTTTTTTGGCATTTTTTTGTTAAGATATAATTTTAGGTAAAAATTCATCTCTGGTTTAAATTGTAATTATTTAGCTGGAATTTCTACTTCTTTTTGGTTGAAAATTAATATTTTAAATTAAAAATTGATATTCTCAACTGAAAATTGAGATTTTCAATTGAAAATTGACTTTATTTTGGTTAAATATGTATGCATTTTTTTGGAAATGCGTCTATTTTGGTAGAAAATAAACCTCTTCTTTTAAAAAAGTTTTGTTTCTCAAATTAATCTGTCTTTGTAGAAATTTGATCTTTTTTCGTTAAAATATCAAATATTATCTTTTTTGTTGAAATCTCATCTTTGTATGCTGAAAAGTGATTTTTTTATCGAATCGTTTTTTTAATTTGAAATTTCAATGATTTGGTTGAAAATCCAATTACTTTGTTGAAAATTTGTCTTTTCGTCATAAATTAACTTTTTAGTTGAAAATTCATGTTTTCGGGTTGAAAGTTCAACAGTTTTAAAATAATTAATCTTTTTGGCTTAAAAATTCAAAAATATAGTAGACACAAACTATTTGGTTAAAACTGGAATTTTTATCGAATGATAAACTCTTTCTTTAAAAATCAAGTTTAAAAAATTTAAGATTCACATTTTTAGACAGAAATTCATTCCTTTGGTTCCAAATGGAACTGTTTTTCCGAAAATAGCTTTTTTTAGTTCAAAATTCATTTTATTCACTGAAAATACAACTGCTGCATTTTTCTTTAAAAATTGATACTGCAAATTGAAAATTAATCTTTTTTGGTTGATTAATTTATAAATTTTTTTGCAAATGGTTTTCTTTCGAATTAAAATGTTTTCTTGGTTGGAATATCAACTGTTCAATGTTTCGTTCATAATTATTATTATTCATTGAAAAGTCAACTTATTTGCTTAGAGTGAAACTTTTTGGTTGTAAAAAATTCAAATATTTGGTAGAAAATAAAACTATTTAATAAATGAATACTCAACTATTTTGTAAAAAATTTTCCTACTTAGCTTTTACGTTATAAAAGACAACTATTTTCTAAAACATTTAAATTTTGAGCTTGAAAACTGTACTATTTTGTTGAATTCAAAAAAATACTATAGTCTTTATATAAAAAAATAAATATTGTTTGTTAAAAATCCATCATACTGTTTGAAGATTAAAAATTTTTTGTTGATAATTAGTTTTTCTTCATTGCATTCAACTAGTTCGCAATATTTTTTTCTTGAAAATTATTGTTTTTTTTCAACTAAAAAATGTATCTATTTCAGTTTTTGTGATAAGCTTATCTTTTTATGTCGACGATTCAACTATTTGTTTGAAAATTCACGTATTTAGTTTATAGTTCGTTTTTTGGTAGAAAATTCATAATCTTGGTTCTCTCTTGACTGAACATTAAGTTTATTTTTAAAAATCGAACTTTTCGGGTTCAAAAACATAACGGTCTTCCAAACATTTTTTTCTCAAAATTTTGATTATGAGTTTTGTGGCTACCCTGGAAAGAGAAGCATGGGATGGAAGTGCTGGCGGCAAGTTCCTTAATCTAATATTCTCAGCAGCTGGGAAATATTAAATTAAATTACACCACACATGGATATGCATCTGCATGGCGAATTTCTCGGTGTAAGTGTGTGTGTGTGTGTGTGTGTGCCATGGCCGTGGCCGTGGCCGATTATCTCGTCAGAACAGTTTTCTTCAGCGAATTCATTTTGCTGAACGAAGATGGAAAAAGCGCATCTTGATAATAGCCACGTCGCTTCGGCCAAGTCAACTTGAAATTGATTCGTTAGTGAGAAAAGAATCCTCTAAAAATCTCGAGAATTCAGCTAGATTGCAAATTACGCTGCTTTTTTCGAATAGGAGGCGTTGACTTGCCTGTAGGCACGACTGGATTACAATTTCCTTATTTTCACGGCAGATTTAACCAAGTTCCGAGGGGAAAAATATTTTTTTATATTTTGGAACCTTCCCAGAGAGTAAGACTACGGTTAAGACCTATTATACTAGGCCTTTCTATTTTTAAACCCGGATGAAATATAAGCTGTAAACAGACCTGGAAGTTTGGCCAGAGGAGAGGAAAACTGCAGAAAACTACCACTCGAGTTCAGCCGGTTTTCGACTGGCGAGTTGTAAGGCAGATATTTGACCCTTCCTACCGAATGCACACAATCATCCTCGGCGTGAAACCTAGTTTGTAACAGGGAGGGGGGGGGGGGTGCGGACACTGTAAATAACGTACGTTTTGGTAATTGTGCGATTCAATAATAACTTAACAAATTTAAAAAGCACTATCATATTTTAGACTTCACAATCTTTCCTCTATTTGCCTCTTTCCCCTTTTCTAATGAATTATTCTTTTCCCCTCTGTTTTCATGAACCTTTCTTTTCCCCCCTTTTCATTTAAAAAGGTCCAACTATTTTTCTTTCAAAAGTCTGCTATTAAATTTTTGGTTCAGAATTCATCTCGTTTGTTTAAATATTCTACTATTTTATTGAAAATTAATTTATTTTAATAAAGACGTAACAATTTTTTGTTAATTAAATGGCTGAAAATTTACCTGTTTGGTTAACAATGTAACTATTTTATTTTTAGATAAATATTCTTGATGGTTAAAAAGTAACATTTTTTGGTTAAAAATGCAACTGTTTGTTTGAAAATTAATTTGGTGGGGTTCAAGATTCGACTATTTTCTTAAGATTTCTACTTTTTAGTTGAATTCAGGTGTATTTTAATTTCAAATCAAAGTTTTTTGGGTAAAAGTATTGATTATTACAGTTTTTGTTAAAAATTCATCCTTATTGGTTAAAAATTCAACTAGCTAGTTGAAAATTAAACTGCTCTGTAAAAAATGTCATATTCTTGGCTTGAAAATTTAACAGTTTTAGTGAAAATAACCTTCGTGTTAAAAATTTATATTTTTGCTAACAATTTCAAATATTTGGATAAAAAACTATTTTTATATAAATGTAACTATTTGGGAATTTTCTTAAATCTCTTGCAGAAAAATTAAAAATTTAACTTTCTGTTAAAAACGCAATCTTTTTGTTTGAGACTTCAACTGTTTTGTAGATTATTAATCTTTTGCTTTGGGTAAAAATTGTACTCTTTGGTAAGAAATGAATCTTTCTTGATTGAAAAGTCAACCACGTGGCTGAACTAATATGTTAAATTTTTTTTTAAGATTCAACTCTTTTGTTGAAATTTAACTTTTTTTGTTGAAAATTCTTTTTTTGTTGTTGTAAGCCATTTTTAAAAACTAAAAATTGAACTATTCCATTTCTCATTGGAAATTTATACTTTATAAGTTTTAAATTTAACAATTTGGTTGAAGATTCAACTATTTCTAATTATTTTCCTATTTTTGTTAAAAAGCAACATCCTTTCCCTGTTTTGAGAGGATTTTGGGCTATATTACTTTTGGAGGGCACTGTTCCTTTTGCGTGAAATATATTTAGCGTAAACATTTTTCGATTTTGGAACATTTCTAAAGAGATGATATCAGAAGATTTAATAAAAATTTTGCTTTCGTATTTTTGGCCCGTTAGGTGTGTCAAAAATAAAAGCTAAAAGTAAAATATATCTTTTGCTTAAAATTTGTGACTGCTTATTCTATGCAACATATTTAGCGTAAACATTTTTTGATGTTGGACCAACCCTATAGAGATGACTCAAAATATTCAATAAAAATTTTTCATTCGAATTATTTGTCAGATTTATTTTATGTAAACAGAATAAACCGTATCGTTGCATTTTAAACATAAAGAGTTTTTCTTGTATACACAAGGTATTTTTTCTCTAAACTAAGAAAAAACCTACTTCGAAATGGCTGATCTAGCTCGAAATGTTTAACTATATCGAAATATGTAAAAAAAGTAGATTTCTTCGATAAGTTCTTTTGATCTAAAAATTCAATGATCTGGTTAAAAAAAGAAACTATTTTATTGAAAATTAGGATATTTTGTTGAAAATTCGTCCTTCTTGTTAAAAGACTTAACTACTTTGTAAAAGAACTCATTTTCTTTTTTGTGAAAGATTCGTGAATTCTGTGGAAAGTTCAACTTCTTCGTCGTAAATTAACTTTTTCGTCAAAAATTCATATTTTCGGGTTTAGAATTCAAATTTTTTGAAAAAATTCATGTTTTTCGAATAAGAATTTAACAATTTAATAGAAAGTGAAAATATTTGGTTGAAAATGAAGTTTTTCTCGAATAATAAACTTTTTTCTTGAAAATTCAGTTTTCTAGTTGAATATTTATATTTTTCGATAGAAATTCATCCCTGGTTCAAAATTGAACAGGTTTGTTGATATTTTTTTTTGGTTGGTTCCAAATTCTTTTATTCACTGAAAATGCATATGTTCCATTTTGACTTAGAAATTGATATTTTAAATTAAAAATTAATTTCATTCGTTTTGGAAATTTTGGAATATTGTCACGAATTCGTCTTTTTGAAATTAAAATGTTTGTTTGGTTCAAATATCAACTAAAGCATATTTGGTTGAGAATTATTATTTTTAGTTAAAAAATCAGTTTCTTAGTTTAGGGTCAACCTACTGTGAATTTTTTTTGTATTGTAGATTCGTCGTTTTAGTTCAAAATTATACTATTTCACCGTAAATTAACTTTTTTATTGAAAATTCAAATGGTTCAAGAAAATTCAACTTTTTTGGAAAAAAATACAACTTTTTGTTAGAAAATAAAATGATTAAATTCGTAATTAGACGAAGAAGAATATTTTTCGTTAAAAATTCCTCATCTTGGTTGAAGATTGAACTATTATGTTAGCTATTTTATAAAAAATTTGAATTTTCAGCTTGAAAATATTCATATTTTGTTAAAAATGCGTCTTTTTAGGTAAAAAAAAATTAATCTTGTTTGTTGAAAATTCATCTATTTGGTTGGAGATTGAAAAATGTTTGTTGGAACATCACATATAGTATTATTGTATTACGAATATCAAGAAATTTTTTGTTTATATAAACCGAATAAACTCTATTGTTTAAACTTCATTAATTCATTAACTTTCATTAACAATTATTTTATTATTTATAAAATGTTGTCACTGGCTTTAGATGGTTATTGCCCAACATGTCGAAGACATTTTTGGTTAGTTGGATTTTATATTTTTTGGAATATTTTGCACGGGGCTGTCCCGGCATATATAATCATTATTATCATCATTATTATATCATCATTATTTTTTGTATTATTTTATTATTATTATTATTTATTCATTAACAGGAATTCATTAACAAAACTTCATTAACTGGTGGGTCATGAAAGGTTCAATGATTGGGTGATCGATGCATCTCGATGACGCGAAATAATACATATATATATTTTCCAGTTTCAAATTTAACTCTGATTTCAAATATATTTTTCTGGACTAAAAATTTATCTATTTGGTTATGAAATCAGCTATTTTCTGAAGAGTTTGATTTTTACGTTTAAGTCATCTGGCGTTTGGTAAAAAACTAATCTTTTATGCTTAAGAAGTCATCTTTATTGTTTAAAAATAATCATTTTTGTTGAATGCTAAAAGGCCTTTTAAAAACTTCATATTTGTAGCTACAAAGTTAAACTGCTTTTGTTTGAACTTGAATCGTTTTAGTCTAAAAATTCGACAATTTGGTAAAAAAAGTAATTTTTTTTGTTGGACAATTCATCTTCATCATTCGACTTGAAATCCTAGGAATTAAAAAAAATTATGGTTAATTTAATACGGTATTTACATTAACTTTATATAAAAGTGTTCTCCCATATTATTCCCCTACTTCGAGAAAATTTTGTACTATTTTACTTACACGGGGTGGAGGGCATTGCCCAAAATTATAAATGTTCCTTTATAAATAACCCATTAGAGAAAAATGCTTTTAAAAAATGCAAAAGCTTTGAATGAACGTCTCATTTCCTTAATAGAGTCCTTTGAGAAAGGCCTAAAATGTTTGAGGTATTACCCATTGTAGTTATTCTAAAGTTATGCTGGCGCTCGATATTTTATGCATTCATTTGTTAACGTATTTGCAAATAAAGTTGTCCGCCTCCCTCTCTCTCATCCATTGGATTTTTATTTTTTCTTCCTTTTCCAGTCCTTTTTCTTTCTTCCATCTGAGCCATCACCACCGGCAGGCAGGCAGGCAGGCAGGCAGGCCTTATTGGCAAGTTCGCGAGAAATGTTTCCTGGGGACAGTACAGAAGAGAAATTTCCGAGTTGTGCAGTTTGGAACGTGATGCCTCGGGCCAGAGGAATACATTTCAATCTACTACCACACCGCTTCCTCCGGCCCTCCCAATTCAGGCTCTTAGATTGTCCTGGTTTGCGCTGAGTTTTTCTTGATTGGATTTTCATCGCTGCCGCTTGCATAAAACATTCTCTGTCCCTTTTCGTCCCTTTCTCACCTCATGTCGTCCCATGGATGCCTTGTATCAACTTTTTTTAAATCTAATGCCTTCCTCGAAAGAGTGGGGCCAAAAAAGTTCAGTCGTCAAATCAATTTTTAGCCTACACCATAAAATCGATTTAAACGTTTTTAAGTTTTCATAGCCCCGAGCCAACATGACTTTACCCCGCACATTAGGTAAATTTACCCCGCGATTTAGATGAGTTTACTTCGTACTTTAGATGATTTTACCCTACACTTTAGATGACTTTACCCTGTACTTTAGATGAGTTTACGTCGTACTTTAGACGAGTTTACCTCGCACTTTAGATGATTTCACCATGTACTTTAGATGAGTTTACCCCGTACTTTAGGTAACTATACCCCGTGCTTTATATGAGTTTACCTCGTACTTTGAGTAACTTTATCCCGCACTTTAGAGATGACTTTACCTAATACTTTAGGTAACTTTATCCCGTACTTTAGGTGACTTTTCCCCCTACTTTAGAGATGACTTTACCCCTTGATTTAGATGCCTTTACCCCGTACTTTAGACGAGTTTACCTCGTAATTTAGATGATTTTACCCCGTACTTTAGATGACTTTACACGGTACTTTAGATGAGTTTACGTCGTACTTTAGATGAGTTTACCTCGCACTTTAGATGATTTTACCCCGTACTTTAGATGACCTTACCCCGTAATTTATATGAGTTTACCTCGTACTTTAGATGAGTTTACCTCGCACTCTAGTTGATTTTACCCCGTACTTTAGATGACTTCACCCCGTACTTTAGAAGATTTTACCTCGTACTATGGATGATTTTACCCCGTACTTAAGATGCCTTTACCCCGTAATTTAGGTAACTTTACCATGTGCTTTAGATGAGTTTACTTCGTACTTTAAGTAACTTCATCCCGTACTGTAGGTGACTTTTCTCCGTACTTAAGAGATGACTTTAACTAGTACTTTAGGTGACTTTACCCCCTGATATGGATGACTCTACCCCGTGCTTTAGATGAGTTCACGCCGTACTTTAGATGAGTTTACCTCGTACTTTAGATGATTTTACTCCGTACTTTAGATTAATTTACCCCTTACTTTAGGTAATTTTACATCGTACTTTAGATGACTTTACCCCGCACATTAGATGATTTTACCCCGTACATTAGATGACTTTACACCGTACTTTAGACGAGTTTACTTCGCACTTTAGGTAACTTTATTCCGTACCTTAGGTGAATTTTCCCTGTACTTTATAGATGACTTTACCTAGCACTTTAGGTGACTTTACCCCGTGATTTAGATGACTCTACCACGTACTTTAGATAACTTTACCTCGTACTTTAGATGATTTTACCTCGTACTTTACATGATTTTACCCCATAAATTAGATTACTTTACATCGTACTTTAGATGAGTATACTTCGTACTTTAAGTAACTTTATCCCGTACTGTAGGTGACTTTTCTCCGTACTTTAGAGATGACTTTACCTAGTACTTTAGATGAATGTACCCCGTGATTTGGATGACTCTACTCCGTACTTTAGATGAGTTTACGTCGTGCAATAGATGAGTTTACCTCGTACTTTAGATGATTTTACCCCGTACTTTAGATTAATTTACCCCTTAATTTAGGTAATTTTACATCGTACTTTAGATGACTTTACCCCGCACATTAGATGATTTTACCCCGTATATTAGATGACTTTACCCCGTGCATTAGATGCCTTTACACTGTACTTTAGATGAGTTTACGTCGCTCTTTAGGTAACTTTATTCCGTACTTCAGGTGACTTGTCCCCGTACTTTCTAGATGACGTTACCTAGTACTTTAGGTAACTATACCGCGTGATTTAGATGAGTTCACCTCGTACTTTAGACGAAGGGGAAACAGGGGAAGTGAGGGGAAGCCACAATATTTATCCTTTAGTAACACCATTATCTCTCCAAATCCAAGCTATCCCTCTAAGCCCTATTTATCAAACAATTTTTTTTGCCGAAAATAATAATTATTTTAATAATTTTATTTTCAACATGATGTAGAATTAGAAATTCATCTTTTTTGTTGAAAAGACAACTGTTTTGTCAAAAATTTGCGTTTTCTGTTTGACTTATACTGTCTTTAATTTAAAGTTAAAATTAGTTTTTTTTAGATTAAAATCTACTATGGGATCATTTACTTTTTTAGTAATTCTGAAAAATTTGAGGGGATTGAATTTTTTTCAATATTTCTGAAAATCTTAAACAATTTACGTTTTATTTAAAAAGAATAATTTTAAGTTTTGCAGATTTCCCAATATTTGGAAGAAGAATTGGGAAGATTTTGAAATAATTTTCATAAGTTTTCAGGTTTTAAAAAATTGTTATTGTAAACTGAATTTTGCAGGGTGTCAAGAGAATAAGAAAGATTCTTGTAAGATTCATGGGAAAATTTCAAGTGATAGTTTTATAAAGAATTCTAAGAGAAAATTGAAGAAAGATTACAAATCATGTTTAATTATTTTCTAAATTTTAAAAAAGTATGTAAACAATTTTGAAATTTTTTTTTTCAATTTTTCCATATTATGTCATTTTAGAAAAATTTTGAATAAGTTTAAGAGGTAGTTAGAAGTCTTAAAATGATTCAAAAATAATTAAATCTTTTAAAGATACTTTTATATCCGAAAAATTAATTTTAAGAGATTACTTAAAAACATTTCAAAATATTAAAAAAATTCTCAAAGCAGAATGTGAACGATTTTAGGGCAACCTTTCATTTGGAAAGATGAAGTACAAGAGAAAATGAAAAAAGATTTTTAAACATATC
>JAWWLR010000054.1:87183943-87197590 GCA_035041075.1 Acraspis erinacei | reverse complement strand
AACGATATATCCTATAAATTGATAGCATCATGCTTTAAATTCTGAAGTGTGATGCTATGGGTTCAATAGTAAAAAATTTAACTGTATAGTATACTCCTCTAATCAATTACTAGAAATTTTAGATTAAAAAAAGGAAAATATTGATTCAAATTCTACAGAAGTTAAAGTTTTCCATTATTCTAAACTAAATTAATTATCGAACTTACAAGGCGAAGGTCTCTTCTGCGACATTGACTTTTTGATCAGACTATGGTTAATCGATAGTACGTCGAAAATAATTCGATATGTGTCCCAGCTTCTTTGTGAGTGGGCTCTTGATTAAAAATTAGTTACATTTGAAAATCACGCTCGATACGGCTGCCAAAGTTCTACCAATTCACGCACGACAGCTTTCAGCCAGCGTCGCCAGACCGGCGGTAAGGTGCCTGTCTAGCGACCACGCTGCCACTGGATCAAATCTTTTTGTCGACACTTTTTAAAATAATTTTTTGAAATATATTTTTTTGCGGTGTAAATATGTCAAATAATAATTTTAAATGCTCCCCCGGCGATTACATTTTTTTCAAATATCACCCACAAGTATGTTAAGAACGGTAAATAAATTTTTAAACGTATTTAAATGATTTAATATTGAATCAATATTTAAGAAAAATTCTTATTCAAGTTCTTAAGGCGTTTGGTACTTGAAATTTTTTCTGAAGAAATTAACATTTTAAAAGCGTGCATCTCGGTAATTTTTTCAAACTTTTTTCTTTTTAAAATAACAGTAAAATAAGGCATAATTACATTAATGAAAATTTAAAAAAATCAATTATATTTCAAATTTGTAAATATAAACATTCTTTTTTGAGAAGGAGGGTTAAATAGTGAATTAACAAGTGTCTATTCATTTTTCTATAACAATGATTTACATTAAAATCGTTACTTAATTAATAATTGTAAGACGTAATTCCATATTAAAAACAGACAATGTTAGAAAATTAAAAAAAGAAGCATTTTCCACATTTCTATTTTGTACTGCTTCAAGCTCAATAGTATAATGAGCTCCATTTAGTTTAATCATTTTTGTTTTATATTCTGACTTAAATATTTACTCTGATTATTTATTCAATAATTACTTGCATAAAATATATAATATTTTTTTAATTAATCCTTATTAAAAATTATTACCGTAATTATTATATTTTATATGTGAAAAAATGTGATTTTGATAAAATTGAATACCATGCATTAGAGAAAGGTGTAGTTCTTTAAAGTTTCGAATTTTTTTAAATTTTGTTTTACCACTCCAAATGATTATAAAAATAGAACTTTAAAGATACATGATTTCAAACGTCAATTGGTTAACAGTGCTTATGAAAATTTTGGTAAATTTTCTCCAGATATTCGAAAGAAGTGTTCGAATTATTGAAATTACCTCGAATCCTCTTTCTAATTTTTGTTTTGATTGTCAATTTGATCTTTGAGAAAGTATTTTATTTTTTTAATATTATATGCACATTTTTAAACACAATTTTTCATTAATAAATACATTATTTTCAGCTATAGTTATATAAATTCAAAAAATTATTTGATAAATTTTTAAATATTAAGTAATATGTATTTATTTTATTTAGAATAAATAAATAAATAATATTGATAAAAAACAATTTTTTTTATTGTTTCAATTCTAGAATTTTCTGGTTGGGTTTTTTTTTAATTAGGTAATTCCCTATCGGGAATTATGTTCTTCAGTAATTTTTAAATTCGGGATTCTTTTGTTTCGACATTTTTATCATTTTGGCAGTTTCATTTTTCGGGATTTTTCCAGCGTCCCCTGAGAAATTTTCAAGTTTAAAGTTGAAAACGAATTTTAAGACACATTTTTCATCGGCTAGAAACGTGTTTCATCTCTGCAAATTTAATTCGATCGCATATGAAAATCTTTTGGAATCTCTTGAAACCCCTTGAAATCTTTGGAAATATTTTTAAATCCATTAAAATTAATTTTTTTTTAAATCTGTTGAAATCTATTGAAATTGGTGCAATTCCCCAAAATCTTGAAAATAATTAGAGGTCCTATAAATCTTAAAGTTCTCTGCTTGAATTGTTAAAATTAGTAGAAATCCCTTTAAAAAAATTCATTTATTCCATGAAGCATAAATCATGGGAAATTCCGTGAATAAAAATCGAATTAAACTAATTTATTACAGTTCTTTAGAAAAACCGTTAAAATCCCTAAAAGTCTTCAAAGTCCCTTAAAAGAATTAAAGATTTAATAAAATTCTTTAAATTTTATGAAATTCCTTGAAATTCTTTAAAATATTGCGAAATTTGTGGTATGGCTGGGAATTTTATGTAATTTAATCAAATTTAATTTTTTCTCAAAGTTCTGTATAAATCCCTTGAAATTATTGGAAATCCTACAAAATTCTTTAAATTCTCATGAAATTTTTTATATCGCTTGAAACCCTGTTAAAAGACCCGTGAAATCTTTGAAAACCCTACAAAATTCTTTAAAAATCCTTGTCATTTTGGAAAAACTGGAAAATCCTATAAAGTTCCTTGATATGTTTGGAAATATTTGAAAATCTGTAGAAATTTTTTCAAAACGGATTAAGTCTTTTTAAATTAGTTGAAATATTTAGTGATCCCATAAAATCCTTTCAAAATCCTTGAAACTCCTGAAAGTTACTAAAAAATCTCCTGAAATTTAATTTAATTAAATTTATTTTCTAAAATTAATTTAAAAAATCCTTGAAAATTGTTGAAATCCTAAGACATTCTTTCGAATCCCTTGACATCTTTGAAAACGTGAAACTCATCAATATAAATAATTGAAATCATTGAATTTTGTGAAATTCCTTTAAATATCTTAAAATTTCTTGAAATCCTTCAAATATTTAGGAATTTTTAAAAATTTAATTTTATTTAATTAAATTACAAAGTTCACTAGAAACCTCTTTAAATGTTTGCATTTTTAATCAGTTAAAAACAGTGGCAATATTTTAAATTTAGTTCAAATATTCAGAAATCCCATAAAATCGTTTTAAAAGCCTTAAACTCGTGGATTCCACAAAGTTTTTTATAAATCTGGCGAAGTCATTTAAAATCGATATAAATTCTCTGAAATTCAAAATTAATTCGACTAACTCATTAAAGTTATCTAAAAAAAGTCTTTGAAATTGCGACGCATCCCTTCAACCTCAACGTAATTTCTGCTTCCCAGTTTAGTAAAAATATCTTGAAAACCTTGGAAATATCTTGAAATTTTTCTAATCTCTTGAAATGCTGATGAATGAATTAAACTTCAAGGAAATGTTCCAAAATTTTTTAAATCCTCTAAACGTTCACGAGATGTTTCGAAAATCCTTGAAATCTGTGAAAATATAATGTAATCTTTTAAAACCCGATGAAGATTTTTATAAAGTTATTTAAAGTAATTGGGAAACCCTTGAGTCATTTTAAAAGCCTTAAAGTCAGTGGAAATACCGTCAAATTTTGATAGAATGTGACAAAGTTGCTCAATTAATTAATTAATTAAGTCGATAGAAATTATCTGGGATTCCTTAACATTACTTAAATTTGTCTATTTTTTAAAACACTTTTTTAATATTTACGCATTCTTTATATACTTATTGATTTTCTTATAAAGATTTTCTATCGCGACTTTTCTAGCAACACGCAAAAATTATATGTATCTCATTATAGGAAAATAATTAGACACGCATACTGAAAATGGCGCTAATAGAAATAAGATTAATTGTGACAGAGGTTTGAAATTTAAAATTGATTTCACAATTATCTTTCCAATTTAAAAAATCATATGAGCCTATTTGAAACGGAAATACACGTCTTTCCATTACTATATCAAAAATGTTATCTCGATAAAATTCTTTTCATACAACGTGTATTCGATTTTTGAAAGATGTTTAATGTAAAAACCCTTTTTTCGGTAAAAAATGTTGGTTATCTACTGCTGAACTTCAACCCTTAATTTCTATACTACTTTAGTGAAAGGAGCTTCATGTAAATAAATTATTGATTTCTGCTCACATGTGCATGCGAAATTTGCTTTTGTCGAAATTCCAACTTTAGTCGTCACTAACCTGAGACGAAACATGCTGTCTGGCATGGTGCTTAATTTGCGAAACGTGGGCGAAATAGTTCCGAGGCTAAGAGGGAGGTTGGAGTGGGCAACACCCAGAAAGAGAAAGAGGAAGAGGATCCTGAGGATGATTGAGAAAGTCAAACTATGAGAGAAATCAGTATGCTCGTAAGTCAGGAAAAACCTTAAAATTAGGGAAAAATCAGGAACTTTTAATTTTTTGTTTAAAAGTCCGGCTTTTTCGCTATTTTTACAAGAAGCACTTCGAGGAGTGTGTCGAGCGTTCTTGAAATCCTTGAAAACCTGGAAAAGTGAATTCGGTTCTTAGTCCTGGAATTTGTATTACCTCAAAGAAAAAATAGGTTTTTGAAAAAGTTGGGGTATCTTATTGGGCAGGGAAAGTCAGGGCATCTGAAAAAATCTTACAAAAGTCAGGGAATTTATATCTAGCCTACTGGAAATCTTATAAAATCTGGGAAAGCTCTTGATTTTGCTTATGGTCCTGGAATTTTTTTCTGTAAACAATGGGGTTTTAAGCTTGTCCGTTGCTGATTGAATATTTTTGTAGTTTCAATTTGATTCTTACTTTTCCGTTTTTTTTTAAAGAAGGAAAACATACCTTCTTAACAATAGATGGTTCATTTGATCACGTTGAAGATCATAAAATCAAAAATATTTTTAAAATTCTGATTTAGTCCCAATTTTCTTTAAGTTTAACAACAAGTTAATTAATAAATTTCAAATTCAATAATTTTTTGTTGTCAATATGTTGTAAGTAAGTATAATTCTGCAAGTGATAAGCTTTTATTGATTAGAATTGATAAACGTTTGGCAGGGGACTCCTACAAGAAAAACTTTAAAGAGGTTGTCAAGCACCCTGAAAATCATTTAAAATATGAACAAGTTTTTTTTCCTCTTGGTCCTAGAAATCCCTTAAATTTTATCACGGCAAAGATTACGGAGCTGCAATCGAAAATATTTGGAAAATTTTCATTCATTGCCAATTTTCTTCAACGTTAACAACAATTTCACTGTAAAAATTACAAATTTAATAATTTTTTGTTTTCCACATGTTGAAAGTCAGTTTAATTCTGCGTGTGATGAGTTTCTATTGATTAGAATCGGTTATATTTTGACCGTGTTGACCCAAATTATTTGTAGAAAGTGGACATAGGAGAGGGAAAAATCGGGGAATTTTATTGGACAAGGACGTTAGTGATTTAGAAAAAAGTTTTGCAGAAGTCAGGAAATTTCTGCAAAAGCCAATTTAAAGAAGTTTTCTAGAATCTTGAAAATCCTTTTAAAAAACTTGAAAATTCTTTGAATTTTAGTAATATTCCTGGAATTTTCATTTTCTTAACAAAATAGTTTTTTAAACTTCTTCTCTACAAAACCAAAAGAGATTGATAAACCGCTTTGTGGTAGTTTCCATATGATTTTTAATTTTTCGTTTAGTTTAAAAGTAGAAAAAACACCTGTTTAACAATAGATTTTGAATTTTGTCACGTTGAAGATCACAAAACTAAAATCGAAAATATTTCAAAATTTTTTTAACTTGAACAGCCATTTCATAAACAATTTTTTAAACCGATTAAATTTTAGTTTTCAACATGTCACACGTAGGTTTAATTGTGTGTGTGACGAGCTTTTATTGATCAGAATTGGTTAAAGTTTGACCGTGTTATCCCTAATTATTTGTAGAGTGTGGACATAGGACAGGGAAAAATCCGGGAACTTTATTGGACAAGGAAGTCAGGGATTTTGAGAAAAGTTTTGCAAAATCAGGAAATTTCTATAGACACTTTAAACAGGGTGTCTAGTATCCTGGAAATCCTCAAAAAAAAAAACTTGAAAAATCCTTGAATTTGGCTAATGTTCCTGGAATTTTTATTTTCCTAACAAAATAGGTTTTTAAACTTCATCTCTGCAAAACCAAAAGAGATTGATAAACCGCTTTTTGGTAGTTTCCATATGATTTTTAATTTTTTTTTAGTTTAAAAGTAGAAAAAAACACCTCTTTAATAGATTATTAATTTTGTCACGGTGAAGAACACGAAGCTAATCAAAAATATTTCAAAATTTCTCATTTATTCTCAATTTTCTTCTACTTTAACATCAATTTCATTAACAAGTTTTTAAACTTAATAATTATTTGTTGTCAGCATATCCAAAGTAAATTCAATTCTGCGAGTGATGAGCTTTTATTGATCACAATTGGTTAAAGTGTGACTGATTTATCCCACATTATTTGTAGAGTGTGGACATAGGACAGAGAAAAATCAGGGAATTTTATTAGATAAGGAAGGCAGGGATTTTAAAAAAGGTTTTGCAAATGTCAGGAAATTTCTAAAAAAAAACACTCTTTAAGGAGAGTTTCTAGCATGTCAAAAGTCCTTTAATTTTACTAATGATCCTGATACTGTTTTTTTATTCGAAAAATAAGTTTTTAAACTTGTTCCTTGTTGGACGAAAAAGGAGTGCTCAACTGTTTTTTTTGTTGTTTCCATTTGATTTTTAATTTCTTATTTTGTTTAAAAGTAGAAAAACACAACTGCTAACAAAGATATGGCTCATTTGATAACAGCTAAGATCAAAAGTTAAAAACGAAAATATTAAAAAATGTGTTACTTATTCCCAACATTTGTCAGCTTTAAAAACAATTTCATTTACAAATTTTCAAACTAAATAATTTGATGTTGACAATATGTGGTAGGAAAGTTCAGTTCTGCGTGTTATGAGTTTTCATTGATTAAAATTATTTAAAGTTTGATTGAGTGATTCCACATCATTTGCAGAGTGTCAACATAGGACAAAAAAAGCAGGGAATTTTATTGAACGGGGAAAGTGAGGGCTTTTGAAAAAAACTCTTGTAGAAGTCAGGGAATTTCTACAAGAGGCACTTTAAAGAGGGTGTCTAGCGTCCTGGAAATCCTTGAATAACTGGAAATGTCCTTCGATTTCACTAATAATCCTGGAACTTTTATTTTCTTAGAAAAATATGGTTTTAAACTTGTTTTTTGCTGAATGGAAAGAGGGCTGAAAATTTTTTTGGCAGTTTCCATTTGACTTTTAATTTTTTGTTTTGTTTAAAAGCAGAAAAATGCAAATTTTGAACAATAGATGTTTCATTTCGTCATACAGAAAATCACGCAGCTAAAATAGAAAATATTTCAAAATTTCTCATTTATTTTCAATCTTTTTATCTTAACAACAATTTCATTAAAAAAATTCCATCTTAATAATTTTTTGTTCTCAATATGACTTGTGTTATCCCAAATTATTTGTGGAGTGTTATCATAGGACAGGGAAAAATCAGGGAATTTTATTAGACAGGTAAAGTCAGGGATTTCGAAAAAAAACTTTTAAGAGTCAGGGTACAATCTACTCTATTTTTTTATTTTTCAAATATATTTATCTTTCGACTCTCTGTATGATAATATTGTTGTGTATTTATGTGACTACAAGAAATCTGTTTATATGATTCAGTACCTTCATTCTCTAATTACATCTACAGTTTATTTTCCAAACGAAAGATAAAAACCCTGAATAGGGAAGTCGTGAGACTAATGTCGGAAATGATTTCCGTCGTAGCCTCGGCCAATGAAGACTTAATTGCTCGTAATAAAGTTCCAAGTCGAAGACAGTAGTGTTGGTAAAGCCAAGCCAGCCCAGCATAATGAGCTATCATTCCTGGCCTTAATGTCCGATCGCCGTCGAGTTTTCATCGGGTTAAACTATCACTTGGTGCACTTTTCCCCTTTTAATACTTCCCTTTAAAACAAAAGACGCCTTGTGAAAAATAAATCTCTATGTCGCAATAACTGTCTCGTAAAAAGTGATAAAGCAATAATATTCTTTAAGAGTACATTTTCGAAATTCCATAAAGAAGGAAAGTTGCTCAACTAGAAGTGTTAATTGGAGTCGAAAGAAAAAATAGAACTTCTGCAAAGAGTCGAACTACACTTTTAACCTTATAATGAATTTCTTATTATTTTTTTTCCATTCAAGAAAATTCATGATTGAAAATCATGATGATATAATCAGTTCAGATATAAAAAATGTGCGAATATTGAAAAAGTGGATAAAAAAAATAGACAAATTTAATGAATTTCTAAGAATCCTAGATAATTTCTATAGGTTTAAACGATTTCGTGAGATTTTATAAAAATGTCACGGCATTTTAAAAACGTCCAAACATATCAGAATTTAAAAAGATTTGGAAAGAGTTTAAAGGATTTTCAAGATTTCCAAACATGTACGTGTATTTTAAGGAATTCAACTATTTTTTTAAGAAAGTAAAATAATTTTAAGGGATTTCAAAATTTTGTTGGAATGATTTTCAATGTTTTGAAGATATTTCTAGTGAATTAAAAAAATTAAATTAAATTTGAAGGTGTTTGTAGCGATTTTAAAGTTTCTTAAAAGGATTTTTAGGTATTCAAAGGAATTTAAAATATATCCGTACACTTTAAAAAAAATGTCAAACAGAAATAAGAAGAAACCGTTGAATTAAACAAAAACAGATGAAATCACTACAAAAAGGGATGAATTTTCAAATCACAAAGGCGAATTTTTGACAAGATTTGAATTTTTAACTAAGAAAGATTTTTTAGTCAATAAAGGCACTAAATTTAATCAAGAATATTGAATTTTCAAGCCAAAGGGACAATAAATCTACAAAACACTTAAATTTAAAAACAATTACATTGTCAAAAAAAATATAATTTTTTATTTAAGAAGATTATTTTCTATTAAAAAAGATGCAGTTTCAAGAGAAAAAAAAGAACTTTGAAACCATTATTTAAATTCTCAACCAAGAGGATTATTATTTACCAAAATAGATGAATTGTCCATAAATTACATCAATTTTCAAACAAATAGTTACATTTTGAAAGTAAAGAGATCAATTATGAACCAAAAATAGAATAGTTGAATTTGCATTAAAACAATAATTTTCAATGATAATTACTAATATTATCCAAAATAGTTGAATTGTCTACAAAACAGTTGATTTTTAACCAAACTGTTGAATTTTCACGAAGAACAGACGAATTTTCGACAAAAAAGTTAAATTTTCAAAAAGCAAAACTTTCAACCAACTAATAAAATGTTTTTTTTTTTTAATCAAAATTAGTATTTAACAAAAAACACTAATTTCTGTCAAAGTGGCTTAAGTTTTAACCAAAGTGATGAATTTTATACTTAAATAATTAATTTACAAAAAAAAGATGAATTTTCCCAAAAGCAGTTCAATTTTGAACTAAAGAGTTGCATTTTCAACTTGAAAAGAGTAATTTAGAAAAAAATGTAATAATTCATATTTCAACCAAAAGATATTAATTTAACATTAAAACCATGAATTTAACAGAAAAAGGATTAATTTTCTACTAAAATATTCTATTAATATTCTACAAAAAAAAAGAATTTTCAACGTTTGGCATCAATTTTCAACAATTCATCTTTGAAGGTTGTAATTTTAACTATTTGGTTAAAAATTAAATTATTTTGTTAAATGTTTTATTATTTTGTTTAAAATTTCATTATTTTGTTGCAGCTTCAAATATTTCGTTAAAAAAAATTGTTTGGTTGAAAAATCCACTGTTTATTTAACATTCGTCTTTTTGGATAAAAATTCGTCCTTTTGGATTGAAACTGCATAATTTTTTGTAGATGAGTCATCTTTGTTTTTCGAAAATTTAACTGTCTTTTAAAAAACGGTTTTTGTAACTTCAAATTTTAACTGTGTTATTTTAGGTCGAATTCAAAGTTTTTGTTGGAAAATTCGACGATTTGGTTAAAAAATATTCTACAACTTATAAAAAAACTTTTTTCAGTTGAAAAATCCATTGTTGTGTTAAAAATTCGTCTTTTTCGAATAGAAAGTTCATCCTTTTTAATAGAAAATTCATAATTTTTTGATAAAAATGAACCTCTTTTGTGGAAAATTTAACTGACTGCTAAAATATTGAATTTTTGGCTTTAGATTTTAACGTTTTGGTTTTATTTAATGTTAATTATTTTCTGTTTCTAAATTTAGATTTAGATAAAAAATTAAAATGGATTGAAAATTCATAAATTTTGGCAAAAAAAATCTTTCTTGTTTGAAAATTCAACTTTTCGGTTTGGAAATTGAACTATTTTCTAAAAATGTCGCCTTCTTTATAGCTTGAAGATTCAACTGTCATTTTTGAAATTTTAATATTTTTTGTTTTACTTTTTTTAAAACTATTCAAGCTGAGATCCTGAGATTTTGTATTCAGCGCGTAAAGTGACTTCTACGAAGCACAGAAAAGTGCTGAGAACCTTGGAAAAAATTTTGATAACGTCATCTTTTTTAGTAAAAATAAAACTCTATTTTTAAAGTTTCGTCCTTTGTTATTGAAAATTGATCCTTAATGGTAGAAAAGTAAACATTCTTATTGGGAAATTTATCTTTATTGTTCGAAAAATAATTTTTTTTCTTTAAATTTCTCAATGTACTTGCTAATTTTTGTCAGCGTTTTAATCCACTCTCGGATAAAAATTATCTTTGGGATTTATACTGTGTGCTTCACGGTTCTATAGTTTATTCAGGTTATTCCTTTATTTTTCGTCCTAATTGGAAAGTGTAAATTGCTGATTTGACATTAAATTGTGGTATCGCGAGGCAAAGCTTTAATTGGATGCTCTCTGATTTAACGAAGTTGAGTTTAGAGAACTTGAACCTGATTCGGTTGTACACAGAGTCACATTAAGTTAAGAGTACTCTAAAAATAGTTTATTAAACGCATCGAACAGAAAACATCGATTATTATAGATTAACAAGGAATATTTTTTTAAATGTTACAAAAGTTTTTAAACATTAAACATTATGAAAAATCCCATCATCCAAACCAGAAATCTTATAATTTAAAAATAAAAATAACTGACATGATGATACATAAAAACTTAATAATCATTGAAAAAACTATGAATTAGGAATTACTTTTTGCGTTGATTTTATATTTGTCAGCCATTAAAAATGAATTTCAGGGCCTAAAATGTTTCAAATTTCGGAAAAAACATCGTTTATATGATTAAACTTAAAACACGTTAAATTTCTAACATTTGAAGTAAGAACATTGCATTTTTAATAAAATAGATGACTTTTTAACAAACTAGTTCGATTTAAAAAAAAAAAGAGTTTTCAACCAAATAGTCGAATTTCCTTAACAATAATATTAATTTGAATTTTCTTAACAACAATACTAATTTTCAATAAAAAAGGTTCATTTTCAACCAGGCAACTGATTTTTTAACAAAATAGTTTCGCTCTCAAGATAATAGTTACATTTTCAACCAGAGAAGACAAATTTCCCAAAACAATAGCTAATAACTATACTGAAATTTCTTACAAATAAAGATAAATTTTCAAACCAAAAGCCACACTTTTCAAGAAAATAGATAAATTTAAAAAAAAATTTAGTAGTTGCTATTATTTTAATCAAAGAAGGTTTTATTTTGAGTTCACACACGGTTAAGTTCAACCAAAAAATCTTAATCCAGATCAGATTAATTTTCTACTGAAATAGTGGGCTTTTTAATATAAGATATGAATTTTTAACGAAAAAAAAGAGATAAATTCTCAATCAAAAATATAATGCCTGTTATTGTCTGAACCATAAATTTACAGTTTTATTTACAGTCTAATTTTCTGCCAAAGTAGTTCAATGTTCAAAAACAAAAAAAATTAGTTTTTTTTACCAAAATATATAAATAAAGGTGAAATTGGTACCAAAGAAGATGACTTTTCAAATAAATTTTCTTTTTTACATGAGTTGCATTTTCAACCTAAGAAATATCATAAAAAATGTTGAACTTTTAAGACAAAAAGATGATACTTCTAGAATACAGTTCAATTTTCAACCCTATAATTTCATTTATATTTGAACAGATTAATTTTCAACCAAGAAGATTAATTTTTTACGAAAAAGGACAAATTTTTAACTAAACACAATTTTTTACAATTCGTTGAATTTTCAATCAAATGAATTAATTTTCAACCAACAAGATGAATTTTCAAGGAATTATTTCAATTTTCAACTAAATATTTAAATTTTTAAACTAAAAAGATCAATTATTAAAAAAATGGATGAGATAAATTTGAAATAAAAAAATTACAAAACAGTTTACTTTGTTATTAAACAAAAGGATTTTTTACCATACTGTTGAATTTTCCAGACAAACAGGTGCATTTTCTTTTAAAAAAAACTTGAATTTTAAATAAAACAGTTGAGTTTTCAACCAAGTAATTAAATGTTCTTAAAAAATAATTTTAAACAAGAAACAAATTTTTCTATTAAAGTAGTTCAACTTTTAACGAAAAAGTTGAATTTTCCACTAAAATTATGAATCTTTAAAAACAAAAATTAATTTTGAAGAACACAGTTAAACTTTCTATCAAAGATTTAAATTTTCAATCCAAAAATAGGAATTCTAAACAAAATTGTTATAGTTGATATTTCAACCAAGAGAAGTTTTTTTATTTCAAAGAAAACATCCATGAATTAAATCAAAAAAGATCAAATTAATACCAAAAAAAACAACGAATTTTTCAAATAAAAAAGACAAATTTTTAACAAGAGTTACAATTTCAACGCAAACATATTTTTCCGCCAAGCAAACCAGTTAAATTTAAGAAAAAATTTAGATTTCAAACAACAGATAAATTTTTAACTAAGAAGATTAATTCTCTACATTCCTCATTTTCTGTTATACATTACCCCTTTCTCCCCTCATTGCCCCTTCCCCTCTTCCTTATCCCTGATTTTAAATCACCTCCCCAATTCTCATTTTCCGTCCCTTTGTTTCCGCTCGGCTACCACTCCTCATTAATCATTTCACCTCATCCTTTCTAATTTTTACTCCTCCTCTAATTCTTTATTCTCTTATTTTCTTTATCCTCTTCTCCTCTCCTCTTTTTTCCTCTTATCTCCATACCTATCATCACTTCACCCCTTATTTCCCTCCACCAAGAATTATATCTTTCTGACTCCCAACCCCTCATTTCCCCTCCGTCTACATTTTCTCCTCCCCCATACCAACCATCTTTCATGCTTCCTTTATTTCCCTACATCATCCCTCACTTTACATATCCTCCAATTTTTTTATCTCTCCATGTTTCCTTTCATATTCCTAATTTCCTTTTCTCCTTTATTTTCCTTTTCTGCCCCTATCCTGTTCTTCATTTTCTTCCTCATTCATAATTTCTATTTCCCTTCTCTCTTCGCATTCCCTTTTTTCTCGTCTAAAAACCCCTCCCTCATTTCAAACTCTCCCTCACTCTCAATTCCTTATTTCTCCTCAGATTCCCTTCTCTCCTCTTTTTCCCTGACTATCCCTCATTTAACATCTCATTTTTACTCCTGGCTTTCTCTCCATTAATTTTCTGTATTACTCCTAATTTCCCCTTCCCTCCTCTACCGGGAGAAAATACAACAGGTGGACGGATATTTTTAATTGGGACCATTCTCGATTACATGTGTTTTAGGGGATTTTTAAATTTTAAGGGGAAAAGGGAAAAAAGAGAAGTAGGTAAAGAA
>JAWWLR010000054.1:87170545-87183431 GCA_035041075.1 Acraspis erinacei | reverse complement strand
GAAGGGGATAGATTCTGATTCCTGCTTTCTTAATACAATTCGAATCAAAATCCATTGTTGCCCGATAAACTTAGCTAAATAATTGACTGAAAGGGATTCGCGAATTCGGGAGATTCCAAGAGATGAAAAAGGGAAAGACAAAGTAGGATGGAAGGAGGGAGGGAGAAAGAAAGTTTAGCCGGACGGGTGGACTTCCGGGCGGCCACGAGCTTCTGCGACTTCTCGCGGAATCCGGAGCTTGCGCGTATTTACCGCGGTGGGGGTGGAGCGAGGAGCACGAGCAAGCCGAACTGAGGTTAGGGTGAGTTTGGGGGTGGTGGTTGCCAAGCAACGGCAGCTACCCGGCCGGGCAGCAGAACCCCAGTCTTGCCGTGGCGGTCGCCGAGAGCGCACTAATCGTACCCGATCGCTTCTGTGATATCCGCGTTACTGTCACTTGTCATTTTCTAAACCACTTTTTCAACAAGTTTCACAGTTTACTAACCTTACAAACTTTTAAACCAAAACTCTGCCACGAATTCTCTACATGAGATGCGACCATCTCCAGTCGAGAAATGCTACCAACAAATGTAATTTCCGTTTTTTTTTGTATTTCTATCTGACATTGTGACCCAAAGTCCGAGTGCAAATTTTGATTCTGCATTGTGCTTGGAGATTTTTGAGTGCGAAAAATAGAGGATTATACGCCAATACGGTAGAAAAGTTCAATACGGATTAAAATTCAATGAGTGAATTACAATTTGGGGATCCGTCGTGAGATTAAACAAGTTCATTAGAGTGGAAAAGAAGAGGGAAACATTTTTGTTAGGGTAGTAATTTTAGTGGTAGAATGAGGAAGTTTTTAGAAACAAAGTTTGCTGATTGCTTTTGAATGGGACAATACATTTTTGGAGACTAATTGCCTTGCGAATTGGGAAACTATTCGGAATTGGTGTCCGTTAGTGCATACCTGAACGGGGAAATTAATTCTCGAACAACTGGAATAGTTTCAATGAATAGAGTGCCTTCATTGTTTCGAAAATGTAGGTTATTAAAGGGGTGGTCTATCATGAGAGCTGATATTACTTTTATTTAACTAGGATTCCATATTGTTTACATTATCGTATTCAGGTTGGATAAAGTTATACAAAAATACGAAACGTGTATAGGTGCACCAAAAAAATATAGATCATCTCAAAGGATTTCTCATTACTAAATAGTAAGTTATGATTACCATATTCTTTTTTCTTCATTTTTTATATTTTATTTACATTGGATTAATGATGAAGAGTTTAATCCTGAGATATTCAAAATATTTCATTGATACAATTGAGAAAACGATTTCAAAGCAAAGAAAAAATATATAGATTGTAGCCTCAATCCTTCCTTAGGTTTTAGGTCGTTAGGTAATTAGGTTTTATAATTAACTATCTCTTTCTCTGAATAACAAATTTCGTGTAAACTATCGGTTTCTTTTCAAAAATATTAAACTTCATTGTAGATCTTAATTTGTGCAGTTTCATTTTTTATAAGGAATAGGATGTTCCCTCATATAAGACTCAGTTTTGGAAATTTGGTTAGACAAAAATACTAGCGAAAAACTTGACTTGTCGATGTATTTTTGGAAAAGCTGCCCTCAGTATTTTGTTTTAAACTGTACGATAAATTATTTCCCTTTGTAATCACTTCGTTTAAGAGATCAAGTTACCATTCATATTTCAAAATTTTTAGTCTGAATTTTGTAAAATTGGACAATTTCATTAGAAAGGAGTCAAAATTGCATCATTTCTAATTTAAAGCTTTGAAAATTGAACAATTTGATTTTGAATTGAAGAATCCTCAAATTGAAGGATTTTAGATTAAAATTTCGAAAATAGGATAATTTCAAAATGGTTAATATGAAATATTTTTATTCACAATTTAAGAAAGTAGATCATTCCAAATTCAACAGAATGCAATTGTATTACCTCTAATTAAAAGCCATCAAAATTGAATAATTTACAACTTTTAAATTTAAATCATGTTCAATTAGAAGCGATTCAAATTTTAGAATTTGAAACTTATATATTAAATTGAATGCTTCAAAGTAAAAGCTTATGAAATTCTACAATTTTGAATTGTTATTAGATAAACAAAATTATAATTAAATATTCAAATTGATTAACATTTTTTTATGATCACGAAATAAGTTTACCGCAATTATTAACATTCAAAATGAAAATATTTCATTTATATTCCTTTTTAAATAAAATTATTTTGAAGTACGTCAAAACAAAAAGCAATTTTAAATGGTAAATATAAAAAATGAAAGAACTTTTACTACGGAATGTTGACAATTAAACGAACAGTTACCAAGGATTGTGATATTAAAACTTTCGCATACACCAATAGCATGAAAATTCCTAATTTCAAAGTTGTAAAAATTAAAAATGAAAGAATTTTTTCAATTACTAAGGTATCAATTTTAGATAATTTGATTTTGCTCTATTTTGATTTAAAAACAACCTAATTTGAACCTTTTTAATTTCGAGTCGTTTAATTTGTAACAATTCATTTAGAATTATTATTAATTATAGATTTAATGCTTTCACGATGATTCATTTTGATCAAAAGAGATATTTCGGATTACAATCGTGTACAAACAAAGGTTCAAAATAGAAAATCAAAATTTTGTAATCAAAATTTGAAAGTTAAAAAAGAATACAAAATAAGATTTCTATATATAATTTCATTGTTTCAAGTTGCACAATTTTAAGGCTTTCATTTCAAAATTGATTCTTTTTTAACATAGTTAGAAATGTTCATTACTTTCAAACATTTTAAAATTAAAAATATTTTAATTTCCAATGCATAGTCTTTTACGTTTAAAATTGAAACCAAATAAGTAAGAATGATTAAACATTAAATTGTTAAATTGAAAACTAACTTAAATTAAAAGCAAAGATGTCTGGGCATTTAAATTTAAACTTATAAAATTAAAGAATGACTCTCAAGGCTGTCGATATGAATTTCTGATTTTTTTCTTTAATACTTATGCCTGAGGTTCATAATAAATCTGGCCATGTTCCAAGTTGTTTGTTGGCTTCATGTGTTAAAAAATGATTAGAAAACTTATAAACAATTACTTTTTTAGTTAAGGTTTCTTTAAAACAATCTTGATAGTTTTTCTCCTAAGTGAGCGACTGAGCCTCATACTGTTGGGTAAAGTTCATCAAGTTTCAATGGATGAAAAATAGTTTTTTATTAATTAAATGTTTGCTTATGCATTATTTTTCGAAAAAGGGTCAGATAGATATTATATTTTTGAAACACCAATAATTTTTTTAAATTCCTTCTTTCACTTTTTTGTAAAAAACCGAAAAAATCAAACTGTTTAGCCCCATTTGACGGTACAATGGGAAGTACAATCGCAGCAAATAATTTGTAAACGCTATAAATACGAATAGGAAGATCATGGAAAACAAAGTTTCATAGCCTAGAAATCAGAGTAGAAGGATCCTTAAAACAATGATAAGAAGTTTGTTCCTTAGATCTTAAGAATAATTAATTGAAACCATCAAAAAGCGGGATGCCCAAATAGTGCAAAATCCTATTCATTGACGTCTCAATCATTATTTTTTCAATAGTATTCTTAATTTTTTCCGAGCAAAAGCCCAGAAAAATTGTGCAATTTTGGTTAAACTTACGTTGATAAAATCGATAACATATAACTGTAAGATACTACTAAGCCGATGGTTGACAAAAATTGATGCGAATCGGAAGGTTATGGAAAACAAATGTTCAGAATCAAGAAATCAGAGAGTAATGCTCCTTATGATTTATGATTTTCGAATTTCGAAAATGCACCACTTGCATCATCTGCAACGTAGTAGTTGAGTAAATTCCCTTGGAACTATATTCTTTCCGCTTATTCTGACTCGATTTAGCAGAAAGGAGCTTTCAGATCAAGAAAGAGTACATACGTTTTCATCACACATCCAATAGCCACAAGGCGATCGTAATTCTGTCCAGGCAAGTTTCTACAATATCTTCGAATGACACTATATTACGAAATATCCCAAGTGGAAATTCAAACCAGCTTCCAACGCAAATCGTTATGTCTTACCTAGCATGTTCGTAAAAGATAATGTCAATGGCTTAATAAAGGACAGGAGTATTTAGTGTCTGATATTAAAGTAATTAACATCTGATTCCACTATACGGGCCATAAGAACTAAAGGCTAAGCTAAAAGCTTATGGGAGAACTATAGTAGTTATCCTCATATGAGATCGTGAATTCAGAGGCACTTTCATTATGAGATACATTGTTATACTTGAGAATATACTTCCACATCCACACTATAAAGAGGGGAAACTTCCTACATAGGTATGCAAGCTAGCGACACATGCATGAAAATTGATATACTTTGCATTGAAGCTTATTGCAAACTATGGCAACGTCTTTCATAATACAAGATTGGCTGTTCACTGTCTCGCACGGTAATATTATCTTATATCCTTACGTTATTAAGCACCCATTAAGTTAGACAGAGTTAACACGAAGCTTGGAAATTCTCGACTAAATTATTCGCAAATAACGTTATGCTTAAGGATGTGTGAAAATAATGAGGAACATTTTTTATCACTACAGGAATAATGTGTCTTTTCGGAGAATTAATTTTATAATATTAGAGAATGATAAATTAAGGAAGGGTAAATCCAAGCTTTTTATGTCCGGGGATGCTGAATACGATGCAATTTTTCGGTAACGGGTCATTACCCTCATCAGGTCAAGATGTAGTCGAATTGACAGATGGTATATTCTAACAAAATTTTTTGAATTATACATTTAAAAAATGGAAAGATATTAATTTCTTATCAGTAAATTAATTTCTTTGATTATTTTACTAATTTTAGAAGACAAAAACTGCGAAAGAAAATCTAATATAATAATTTATGCAGGCTTGTAATGTTTGAGATCAGCAATCTTATTTGGACTCTTGTTACCTTGTTTCTTAATATAGACCATTTCTACAAAAGATCTTTTATAATAATTTGGTTATTGATTTAAAATTTCAATATTGTCTTCAAGTCGATAAAGGCAGTATCACCATTGCGAAATTCAATTAGGTTTTTTTCTAATGTCTCTATGGTATTTTTGAATAATATACTGAATATACTGTACCTCTTTTAATTTATTATTCTTAAGTTTGTCAACAAATTGTTTATGATAAATGTTTTAATAAAGAAGTTTTCTTACTGTGTATGAGTTATTATTAAAGAAGGTTTTGTCTGATAGAGTCATTGCATAAGCTATAATTTTGTTGATTATATTCTTATATTGATTATATTCTCTAAATTTGAATCTCTGTAAGCGTATCTAATTTTGCGATACCAATTTAGTTTTTGAATTAGCATTAGCATGCCTGATCATCCCAACATTAGAAAAGCTAATGGTATTGTCTGTTTATAATTAAATTTTAAATTGTATCATAATGTGATAGACATTACAATTTTTGATAGTTTTAAGAACCTTTTAATTTATGAATATCAGAATAATTGATACCATTAAAAATTAATTGATTTTAAATTCATCCAGTGGGAATTGTGTGTTAATTGGAATGCAAGCAACTGCTGTTCATAGTAAAGTATTTACTTTCTGAAGTTTCGGCAAGCTATAAAATCTGGCAATGTTTGTACATTCAGTTATCAAAACGTTACTTGCGAATTTGTCACCCATAAAATCTTTTATTCTCCGCCCATTAGTTACAAAAAATGTAATGTTTGTAATGGATTTCTTTTTAATATTTGTAACGGAACACTATACATTTTTGCATAGGTTTCCTCATCAATAAGCATTGCATTCACCTTGGTTTTGTACTGTTAAATTCTGGATAATTTTCTAGAGAATTTCAAAAAGATATTCTCTTTTCAGAAGCAAATGGATTGGAAATTCTCATAGGTTTGCGAATGTTTCCCAAAGAACGTTAAATGAAACTTAAAGTCTAAAGCCCACTTTAAAATAACTCTTTTGAGCTTGAGAAATTGCAAATGGGATATAATTAGAAAGTTACTGAGGTCAAAGTACTTCATTACGGTTCTCAATTTAAAAGTTGTTTTCGAATACTTGAAACAGAAACGTCGCAGTCAGCCAATACTACTGCATTCTTGGCGAGAGCAAAGACCTCTTCAGTTCGTTAACGTAGCCACGTTTCGATGCGCAACGATCTTTGTAATTATCTGCAATTAATCTTGGGGCTTCCGAGCTTCCCTGAAACCCAGCTTTCACTTGTCAGCAACTCTTATCTTCTTAATGACATGTTCAAGATTTTCACGCAAAAAATTGCTTTCACGATCTTATAACGGTTCTGGAAGTAGAATCACTCTCATTCAGACACAGATTGGGATGATATAAATAATTAGGGGCTTCTTGGTATCACTGATCTGATCACAAAAAGCAATTTCACCCATGTTTACAATATAATAAATGTCAGCTGATCAATTTGATGATTAAATGCAGATCGAATCAGAATTATCCGATAATCAAGATCAATTAGCATGGCCATCTACTTACGTTAATGTAAAAAATTAGTTTTAAAACTGAATACGCACACTAGGCTATGTTGTACCTTCTGACTCAACAAAATAAAAATAAAACAATTGGATATGATTCAGAGGTCTTCTATAAGTTTTTTTTTCTTTTATGTTTTTATTCTTCAATGTCATGAAAATGCAAGAATAACATTCTTTTGAATAAAATTATTCGATTTTATATGACTATCATTGTAATGCACGTTATGAAAATTTTAAACTCATTCTTAAGAAAAATAAAAATTTCTTCTGACTTGTTTGATTTTTTTCTATAATAAGCAACTTTTTTTTATTTACTTATTGTATTATTTAATTGGAAAATTGTACAATAAATTCTTCTAGAAACTGCGTAATAAGTAAGATAAAATTATTTTCATTAAAAATGAGTTTAAATATTTGCATTGCATTATGTACAATAATGGAACAATAAAATGAAATAATCTTATATTAAAAATGTAATACATGTATGCTCAAGGAAATATTTTTTTAAATTTCTTGTTAAAAAAGCCGATAGTGCGTGTATTCTGTTTCGAAAATAATGTTATTCCTCATAAAATAAATCACTCAGTTATAATGTAGGGAAAACCTCCCAACTGTGGATAATTCAACCCACAGTAGATAATCATTAATTAGAAGCACAAATTAAAAAAAACATTAATTTTAATTTTAATTTGTGAAAATTTATAAAGTCGTAAATATTAATTAAATTAATTATTTTACATATAGTATTATTTTGAATAAATAATTGATATGAAAATGAAAAATTGAACCATTGAATTCTAAAAAAAAATTGGAATTTTACGGCTACCCTGAAATTCCAAAATTTTGTTTAACATTACTTTTTAATTATACGAAAATTTAAAACTATCAGAAATGGGAGTTTGAACCATGCAAATTGTAGAAACACCGTTAGAAAGGAAAAAGATTAATTTCCGAAGTATTATATTTTTTATTCATTCTTGTAACTGAAAATTTAATAATTCGAATTCAAGATTCATAGTTCCTCTACTATCACCTTTTTGGTTGAAAAATCGTCTTTTATGGTTGAAAATGATATTAATTTGTTTAAAATTTCCTTTCTTGTTAAAAGATGGTTTTTAAACTAAAACTTGAACTATTTCCTTTTTTAATTAACAAGTTTGTCAGAAAATCAGTTTTTATTAAAAATTATTCTATTTGTTTTTACAAAACTCAACTATTTGTTTAAAAAAAACTTTTTTGTTGAACATGCAAATATTTTATAGAAAGCACATCTGTTTGGCTTGAAAATTCAACAATTTCTTTGAAATGTTGTTCTCTCTTTGTTTATATTTATATTATTTGCTCATAATTCATAATTTTATTTGAAAATTTATTTCTTTGATTGAAAATTAATTTTTTGGTCAAAAGTTGAACTATTTTGTTGAAAATTATTAATTTTTAAAGGAAAATTCAACTATTCTATTTGAAGATTCATGACTTTAGTTGAAAAATAATTTCACTGGTTTAACATCGAATTATTATTAATTAAGAATTCTACTATCACGATTTTCGTTGAAAAATCATCTTTTTTCGTTAAAGTTTTTATTATTTCATTAAAAATGAATTAACTTGGTTAAAACTTATATTTTCTATTTGTAAGAAATTGTTTCAAATAAAAACTTAACGATTCCATTTTTCTAATTGAACGATTTTGTGAAAAATTTATTCTTTTGGTTTAAAAATTGAACTGCTTTTTGAAAAGTAGTTTTTAGTCAGGAATGCAACTATTTCGTTGAGAATATTTTTTGACTTACAAATTCAACAATTCGGTTAAGATTTTTTTCTTGATTGAAAAATCTTTCTTAGTTGAAAATTATTCTTTCAGGTTTAAAAATTAATTTATTTTGGTAAATTTTTTTTATTCTTAAGATTTTTTCTTTTTCGGGTAAATATTAGATTTTTCCTGTTGCTTAAAAATTCATCCTTTTGGTTGCAAAAACTACATTTCTAAAAATATTTTTTAGGTGAGAATTAATTTTTTCTACTGGAAATTTAGATATTCCATTTTTATTTGAAAATTCAACCATTTGGTTAAAAATTCATCTTTTTAAATTAAAAATTCATCGAAAAAATTCAAATATCTCTAAATATCACAAAAGTCAAAAATTAATTTCAATATCACTTCATTATGCACTAGTCAACAGTTTAATTGAACGAGTACTTTAATCAATTTAATTTCCTACCAGGCAGAATCAGTAACATCATGTCAAGTTTGATTGTAATATAATTAACGGGAATAATTAACGTCTATCCTGTGGAATATTCGAGGACCATTTTGAGTAGACACTTCAGTATATATATATACAGAAATATTAAAATTTGATTTACTTCGACCAAAATTTAATTAAACTGAATTGAGTTTTCTGTCGACCACAAAACTCAAATTTTCATATTAGGCTACCATATATCATAACGATGCTAAAAAATGTTGAAACTGATTATTTAAAGAACGATTTATTATTGATTTTCTAGAAAACAATAGAAGATATGATTCATTGAATAAATTTGACCTTTAGTTTGAAAGAAGTCTTGAGAAAAGAGATTCTGGAAGCGATTGGATCAACTTTAAGAATTTTATGGAACAGATATCATTCAACCTTGGATATTTATATATGTAAGTAAGATCGCAGGTCAGAGGATTCAAAACCGTGACTTTTCTTACTTAACGACTCGTCCTTCTTGGCTTTAATACTGTCACTGCATTCGTATTTCTTGCGACAATGCGACTCTAGGGATAATAATGTGAGTTCTGACTTCGAAATCTCTCTAACGAGGTACGAATCCCGCATTCGCTACTTTAAGGAATATCACCTTAAAACTATGCAGTCACTTTTATTCACTCTTTTCAAATCACTTGAGACAATATTCAAAACGTGATTCGAGACGGGGTTCGAGATGGGGTTCGAGACGGGGTTCGAGACGGGGTTCGAGACGGGGTTCGAGAAGAGGTTCGAGATGAGTTTCGAGAAGCGTTTCTAGACAAGATTAAAAGATTCCGATAAATTTTTCTAAGTAGATTTCAATAATCTAAAGTGATTTAAAAGAATTTTAGAGCCCTGAAAAAAATCCTAGGGGATTTCTAAGAGTTTTAAAGTTTCAAGCATCTTCAAATGATTTGAAATATTTTAGGGTATTTTAAAAGAATTAATTTAATACATTTAATTTTGTAGCTATTAATAAAATTTGTTTGAAAACAGTTAAATTATTAATCCAAAGAGATAAGTTTTTAATTAAAAAGATGATTTTTGAAAAATAGAGAATAAATTTGTAATAAAATTGATAAATTTTAAACCAAATAATTACATTTTTGAAGGAGTACAAATGAATTCTCAACCAAAAATATAACAGTAAACTTTTCAACCAAAACAATAAACCGTTAACCAAAATTAGTTGAATTTTAATCCAATAAGATTAAATATTTGTCAAAATTTGTCAAGAAGAATATTTTTCAAAAAAGAAGAATGACTTTCTGTAAAAAAAAATATTTGAAAGATTACAGAAGATGTGAAAAGATTTTGTAAGAACAGATTTTAAAAGATTCCAAGGGATTTTATAAGATTTTCGAGGATTTTAAATATTTATTAAATTTTTTAAGGTATTAACAAATATTTTCAAGAGTTTATAAGATTATAGGGTATTTTTAAAGAGTATAAAGAATTAATAATTGATTTGAATAATTTAAGGAAATTGAAAAGAATGCTTAATATTTTTTGGATATACTTGTTAAATTCCGAAAAATTTTAAAGAGCTTAAAAAATCTAGAAGGTATTTTAAATAAACTCTAAAAATATTCTAGCGATTTCAAGTAATTTCAAGTAATTTACAATATTTTGGTGTATTGTTGAAAATGTAAAGTAATTTTTAAGAGTAAAAAAAAATTTCAAGTCATATCAAAATATTTTCAACGAATTAAAATATTTTAGGTTATTTGAATAGGTACCAATAAATTTTGTATTTACTTGAATCATTTGAAGGGATTTCAAAGAATTTCAAATATTTTAGGGTATTGAAAAAGATCCCAAGTCATTTTCACAAAATTAAAAAAAATGTAATAGATTTCCGAGGACTTTAAGAATTTTAAGGAATTTTGAAAGCTCTCAAGGTACTTTAATCAGTTTTACAGGATTTCAGGAAATAACAAACTTCATTGAATTTCACGAGATTTTATAATATTTAATTGATTTCAAAGGATTTCTTCAAAATAAAGATGCATTTCATGGGTTTTCGAAGATTTGAAGTGATTTAAAAATATTTTTTGCAATTAATTTAAATGCTTTTGAATTTAACTTGAGTTGCTTTGAAGTCTCACGAATCTAATTATTTTCAATTATTTGTGAACTTAAAAGACCATTAGTCACATTATTCAGGTACATTAGTCATTTTTAGTTACTTTTTGGGGTTTATAGGATTTCAAAAACTTCTTAAAGAATTATTTAACAATTTGCAAAAAATAAATTTTTTGTTTGAAAATTTAAATATTCCAGCTTTAGTTAAACACTTATCTTCTTCAGTTGAAAATTTAACTATTTATTTCTCACCTTTCTTGTTGAAAATTTATGCATTTAGTTAAAAATTTTTCTTTTGTGGTAGAATTTTTTTTTGGTGACTATTTCACCTTTTTTCAAAATTCATTTGTTTGGTTGAAAAGTTAACTACTAGGTTGAGAATTTATTTAAAAATTCAAATATTTCATTAAAAAATCATGTAATTTGTTGAAAGTTAATCTTTTTGGTATAAAGCTAAAGTTTTCTTTATATTGAATATCAACTTTTTTAACTGAAACTTTAATTATTCCATTTTTTATGGATTTTTCTTTATAGCAATGTGATCTTTTTAATTGGTAATTCATTGTTTGGGTTTAAAATCTAACTGTTTCTTTGAAAATGTATTTTTATTTGTTAAAAACTAGTTTTTCTATCTAAAAATTAGACGATTCTTTTTTTTTCAATTTTGTATTTTTTTGATAGAAAATTAATTTGTTGGGTTTAAAATCTAACTATTTGGTAAGAAATAAAAAAAATGGTTTGGAAATTCCTCTTGTTTGATTAAAAATGGAGCCGTTGTTGAAAATTTCTCTTATCAGTTTGAATATTAGTAAGTTTTGATATCTTTTTCTTGGTTGCAATTCAATTATTTTAACTGAAAATATAAATCTTCTATTTTTGGTGCCAAATTTATACTTTTTTATGTCATTAAAAGTTTAAAAATATATTTAGAAACAAAATTTTTCTTCAGATTAACATTATTGATCTCTTAGTTTTAAGGTTTTTTTATACTTAAAAGAAAAACTTATAATAATCTTGTAAAATGAGAACTTGATCAGGAAAAAATGTGGGCTAGTCGAGGAATTTCGGATTTTGTAGCAACTAGATTTTTCAAATTTAATTACCCAATACAGTTTAATTTGGATTTTGAAATATTTAATTATTTATATTTATATATAAAATATTTAGATTATTAAAAAAGTTCAGCATTTCTAGGCGTCGAAAATGTCAAAATAACGATCCAACTTAGTCGTAACCAGATGCCAAATCTCAAAAGAGCGATTTTTTTAGCAATTTTCATTTCTTTAAAGGCCATTCATTTCCAAAAATATGGAAAACATCTGAAGTGTCAATTTTAATGTTAAGTTTTTACTATGATATGATAAAAAAGTAAAAAGCGAAGTTTAATTTTGGATTGAAAAAGAAAAAAATTAACCATTTATAAATGATTCTTTATTAAAAATGTTAAAAAATTATAATTTTGATAGTTAAATATTAATGGTAAGGGAAAATAAAAAAATTCAAGAAAAAATCAGAGGAAAGTCAGTGAATTCTAAAATGAAGTTTTGTGACCATCCACCCTGTTAAAAGCATTCGCAGTCCCTATCGCATTTTTGCCATTGCGCTTAAAGCGAGAGTGGCAAAGTCTGTACAGCATTTTCTCTAGTCGTTGGGATTAATTTCTCCCATTGCTGTTTCTATTTAGTCATTTCTTTTCTGTTTTTTCTGTTTATTTTTTCTCGCTTTACCAAGTCGAGTTGATTCCTCTCGACGATTGCATTCACTTAAAGATGGAATGCGCTTTGCCTTTTACATAACGATATATAGTGCCACATCTCTTCCAGAGAAGACGTTCTTCTCATTGCCATCAGAATAGTAAAGTAGTTCAATTTTCATTTAAAAAAAAATTATTGTTACTTAAAAAAAGGTTTTTAAACAAAATAGATTTTGCAACCGAAAAGATGAATTTTTAAAAAAGAAGATGCTTTTCTGTTTAATTTTGTTTAATTTTCTGTGAAAATAGACCAATTTTTAAACAAACATATAAATAT
>JAWWLR010000054.1:87105154-87120593 GCA_035041075.1 Acraspis erinacei | reverse complement strand
AGTATATTAGTTCCCCGTTGAACTTTCAACCTACCAAGATGAATATTCGACGAAAAGCGTAATAGTTGATATTTCAAGAATAAAATATTGTAATTTAAAATAAAACAAAAACCAATTGGATTTAACCAACAAAGATAAAGTTTCAATAAAATTCTTGATTGTTAATTTAAAAATTGATTTTCTAACAAACAAGATAACTGTATAAATTTTCAACAAAATAGGTAAATTTTCTACCCAACTGTTGATTTTCTTAGTCAAAAGTACGAATTTTCTACAAAGCAGTTAAATTTTCGACTTGAGAAAGCGACTTTTCAGTCTTAACAGAATTTTCGGAAAAGTTAAACAAAAATTGAAACAATTAAAAAACAAATTTTTAATTTTTAATGCTTTCTATTTACTTGGGATTATTGATTTTTTGCAAAGAAATTTATAAGTTTACAATTGGAATCTTTAAAACTTGACACGCATCGAATTGAAAGTTATTTTTATTTAAAAGTTAAAGTCTTTTTAAAATTCAATTTTAATCGGTTTAAAAAGCTTTGAATTTTTAATTGTAAAACTTTATACAAGATTTGCATTATTAATGTAGCAGAAATTCATTTGTAAAGAACTATCCGCAATTACTTAGTTAATTTTTTTAAATACTTTAAATAAAATCCCTTTTATCACAAGTCCCGTTAAGTTGTACCAGAAAAAAAGGTTCTCCAGGTTCGATTTTCAGAACCGATCCCTTCCAACTGAGTTTTTTTTTGTGGGGGGTTCATATATTTTATCTCAGTTTCCAGTCGAAAAAAATTGGTAGATCTTCAAAGAGGTCGAGTGATCCTGGGTCACGCTGCACCTGTTGATTGTGGAGACCCCTGTTTTAAGCTATACATAACTTCTGTCAAGTATCTTTTCCGCGGAGTTTTAAATTGTAATTTATTTATTTTTTGTTTATGTGCTAGATTTGATAAGGTTATAAATTATGTAGGTCCTTTTAACAACTTTTTTAAACTTTTAATGTTCAAAAATTGCTTATTATGGATTTAAAAATGGATTAACGTTTTAATGTCAGGGCTATTATTCTAAATTGATTTATTTGATTCGGATATAATTGTTTATGTAAATATAACAATAATAAAATTAAGACATATTTTTCATAAACTTAAATCTTAATTTGAAAATAAAATGTTTAATTATTCATAAACAAATTGATTTTTAGTTCATTTAAATTGTGTGTATAAAAGATTAAAATTACATTGAATCTTTCATTTAATATTATTAAATTAACAAAAACAAAACATTCACAATGTTATTTCGTAATTCTAAATTTTACCGTAAAAATTCCATTTTAGCGTGAAGTTTCTAATATAATGTAGGGTACCAAGTTTAAGGGTTCCAAGGGGCTCAAAAAAGGTAAAGGATTTTGACAGTTCTGGGTCAGAGTCGAGTAGATCCGACCTACTGGCCTGGGATCGCTAGTCGACCCAGGATCTACCTTTGGAGACCTCTGGTCTAAGTATGGCACGTCTACATCACTAAGGTTGCGTCCTACTAGGAGTATATATACATGGCATAATATGGGTGGCATAATTACTTTCGTTTATTCCGAGTGTAGCGCAAAGAGCCGCAATTATGTTTTATTTCAAACTAGGTAAAAGTGCTTTAGAAGCGTATAATATGTTACTAAATGCTTATTGAAGTGGTTGCCTAGTGTGAATCAAAGATCTTAAGTGGTCGGCGCGTTTTATTGATGACCGGCAATCGCTTCAGGACGATCCGATAGAAGAATGTTCCACCTCAAGCGTCACGGACTGGATCGTCGAACATGTACGTGAACTCCTTGAAAATAATCGTCAAATGAATATTGAAATCTTATCACAAGAACTGCAAATCAGTGTCACTAGTCTTCACCCCATAGTGCATTACGTTCTCGGCCAAAGAAAAGTGTACGCGATGATCGTACTCTATTTTCTGACACAAGAGAAGAAAGTGCAACATGCTTCGCTGGCAACAGATTTCGTTTAATGGGCTGATGTTAGTCCTACTGTGAAGAAGAGAATTGTAACGAATTAAACGCTTTTGAATTACTCTGGCCTAGTTCAAAAGAAAACTTAATTGCGGCTCTTTGTTTCATTACTCAAACTCTTACAGAATAAAAAAGCTTAATAATTTCAAACGTACACTCCACTCAAGTGAATGAAGTGATTCCGAAAAGTCAAAGTGCGTTAGACTAAGAATGAACCAGAGTAAGTATTCCATGCAGAGACTCAACGGAATCGCCCTAAGCACGCTCGGAAAAAAATAATTCCCGGATCTCTTTGATCGAATATTACACAGAAATACTTGGCTGATATTAAAAATTATACTTTCCGGCCGTCAAACTTGAAATTTCTAAAGTTAAGAAGCTTCCTTGTTGTGATAAAATAAATGAGTTCCGTCTCTCCCAGGGTTAAAGGACAAGCAACGGTCATTGCGTGAGTTCCGCATGAGTTTCACTAAGGTTCCCTCATGCTGAGAATGCCGTAATGATGCTGCATAATGGACTCAGCAAGGAATAAAATAATTCCTAAATTAATGTGGAAAATATTTAATCATCCTGCAGCATTAAATGGTTTGATTTGCTTAACTATCAATCCAATTTTCGAAAAAGTGGCAATATCACTAGCTTCTTTTCAATCTTCTGTTCTGGCTATAAAGGTTGGTCCTCCTGAGGAGTATTCTGCCGTGCAAATGAAATAAAGAGAATATGCAGTACCCATTAGTCATCTGTCATTTTTTAAAAGTTTAAAAATATTATTAGAAGAACCCTAATCTTCGTGTTTATTATAAAAATGTATTATTTACATCAGATTATGAAATGGATATTCAAGAAACTCTATCAGAATCAAGGACGCTTGTGTATAATTTGAAAGATTCGTAAAAGTGACAGATGACTTATCTGAACTGAAAATACGCTTTATTTCATTTGCACGGCAGTATTGCTCATGGATTGCCCCCTCATTCATGTAATCTGACTCACCCGAAGGCAATATTAGTGCCTTCAGTTGACAGAATTAATAAACCCATCAAGGTTCTCTGAAGTCTAGTGGTGTTAGATATATTCTCTATTCCCTGACATTATCCGCTCGATGAGTCCCTTACGACATATTGCTTCAGTTGAAATGATCTGCTACACCTCAAGGTTCTCTGATGTTTAGCGGCATCAGGTATATTCTTGATTCCCTGGTAATACCTCCTGCTTGAATTGCTTGCGACATATTGTTTCTTATTATTTTATCCCGTAAAGGTTGCCCTGTAGAAGTCACAATTCTCATTCTGTTAATTTCCGTTAAAAAGGCATCGAGTGTCCCTTTTCAGGTCATCCAGTCTAGGATACCACCAAGGTTAGAAGAGGACAATCGTGTTCCTAACCATTTTTTATAACTTATTATAGGATGTCGACAGAAAATTCTATTTCCCGACAGAATTAATTCTCTCGCCTGCAGTCGATCCAATTGAGATCGATAACCTTCCATCGTTTCATTTTCATCGTTAGGTTTTGAATTACTATCCTTTCAAGTACTGCTGTTGGTTCCATCTATACACAAGGATACAGATTGGTTATTGGGTACCCATTTGAGATTCTGGCTGTTTTCAGGTGACTTTGAAGATCCTTTCTACGGAAGACTTTTGGACTCTTTAGCGGAATCTTCTTCTGTTCCCTGACTGCATTTGGTATGCTACTATCAAAGTAGCGCCTGTTCTGCGTAATTGCCCGACTAGTTGTTATGTATTATTGATTTAACATTTAGCGTCTCATCGTCTTCCTAGAAGTTGCTGAAAATCTACCTCTTGGCGTCTTTTCCCTTTGGTGTCACTTATTGTCATTAGTATTGATAGGGTAACTCCCAAATAGATCCCCACTTACAGATTCACGAGTATAGTCTAAAGCTCCTTCGGTAATTTTTTTCCCCAGAGAGGAAGATGCTTTTTCTAGATAGGTGAGACACCGGCCCCCCCTGAGTGTTTTATTTTTTCATTTTTTCTTTAAATCCCTAGAAAAACGTTCGGGTTTTAATCCTCTTGTTCATGGTTCAAGGTGAGTTAAGATGAATTTGGTGGGCCGATTTTATATAGTTGACTCTTTTTGAGTGTACGATGTAAAGCTTATAAGTATAGAAATGGAAATGAAGAACTATAGATTTTACCGAATTTCGACCGATGTATGAGATATATTAAGGAATCAAGAACGGCTATAACGGATTTTGAGCTGAATGAAAATGTTAAAATTATAGAATATCTTTTTTTAAATATAGAAACAATACAAAATTGGACCCACTTTACGTTAAGAAACGTGTGAAAATAACAGAAGTTTTTGCCTTTGAATCACTCAAAATATTCAAAATACAGTATTTCCCTATCCTAATGCGGAAAATCAACTCAAATAAAATATTACACACCATTTTTAGAACTAAAAAAATGCCTTCTGTAATTAAGCAAAAAGTGACACAAAAAATTTCTCCGTTCCAACAAAACTAAAATATTAAAAATGACATTTTTTCTTTGAACTTAAAAAAATACGTAAAAAATCGTATTTAAATATTCTAGAATTTTTCAGGCTTCAGGTTGCAATGTTTAAAATTTAATGACCTGAAGAACCTTTTGTTAACCGAGAAAATATGATTAATTTATTCTTGTTATGAGAACCCACCCTGAAATAATTTTATTGAGAATCTGAATTGTAAAACGACACTATTCTGAAGCGAATCATAACTGCCATTATTTAGAATAAATATTTATTCGTGAAGACATCATTACACTATCTTTATATCACATTGTGTAGATAATAAAGGATTTTGAAATCTACATGACCTCTTTAAATATATTTTCTGTTGATTTTTAATTATACTTTATTTCGCCATAACCTGAGAGTATTGCGTAATAATAATTCTGAAGGTTTGAGATAAAAAATGTTCGTTCCGTTACTATGTTTATTTTAAAGAATAAATAAAGCGATGGTATCGCATAGGAATAATAAAAATTTAGTACATAATTCGCAGTCATCTATCGTGTGAGTTCAAACGAAACTCATTAAAAAAATCTTATTTCTTGTTTTTATTATCTCGTCTGCTCAGGGAAAATGAAGAATTTGCCAGCAATTCTATTTCTCACTTTCGCATGGTACATGCATTTTAAAAGTAAGAGTAAGATTATATTAGATGTAATATTTATGGTCTCTAGTTTTCATTCCTTACAGCCTTAATATTACAGTATCTTTGTCGATTCAACGTTATATCTAAGTAGGGTTCGAGTTATTCGTAAATTTTTTTTTTTCTAAAGAATTCATTTTGTTTCTCTGTTTTGATAGAAAATTCATCTTTTTGGTTCACAACTCAGTTTTTAATTAATTCTCTGGTTGAAAACTCTACTATCTTCTAGCAAATTCGTATTTTAGGCGAGAAAATGTAACTATTATTTTTTGGTTGAAAATTCATCTTCGTCGGATCAAGGGTTCATGTTTTCCTTTATAAAAGTTCCTCGAAAAAAATTTATCTCATTTTGGTAATTTTAAAATTTCCATAAATGAAAATTTGGTTTACGTGTCAGAAGATTTCAATTGTCTCCATACTTTTTTATTTTTTGATCCGTTACTAGATATATCAACAGAAAATCAAATATTTGGACAGAAAACGAGCTTTAGGTGATTTCAGCAGATTTTGAAATAAATATTTCAAAATAAGTCAGGGGATTCCAAAGTATTTTCTATGGTTAGAAGACTTGAAGGGATTTTAAAAGATTTAAATGGGCTTCGCCCATTCCACTGAATTTTGAAGGATTTTGAGAGAATTGAAAATTTTCCTCCGTTCCAACAAAATAAAACTATTAAAAATTACAACTTTTACCCTTTTGATTAAAAAAAAACACGTGGAAAGATTTTATGTATATTTTTATAGCCTTGATAAGGGTGCTTTAAGAGTGCCGAAACGTTGGTGATTATTCTTTATAGAATTTTTTTAAATTGTGATTTGATAATAATAAAAATATAGAAGACGAAAGAAATAAAAAAGAGAAGGAAGGGGATTTGGTTGGTTGCATTCTAAAATTTCCTTTCCTCTTTTTTATTTTTGTCCATATAGAAAAATTATTTCCTTCTTTGTTTTTAGGGAAAGCAGGGAGGAAAAAAGTTTTTTTTTCTTTTCAGAATGCAATGGTAACATTTTATGGTGGTTGTCCAAATTTCGTCGTTAGATTCTTGATTTTATATTCAGGAATTGTTCACATTAACTTGATTATTGGACGTAAAAAGAATTTTAGATTTGATTGTAATCTCATTTCAGTTTCCTAAATTTTAATTAAATTTAACTTTTATGATAAATATGATATGAATCTTCACAGATCTGTTTACTTAATGACTTATTGCTAGAATTTCTCGTTTCGAACCTGTCCAGCTTTAATAGTAATTTTGTTACTGAAACTTTATATCTCACGAGGCTTGAATTTATCGTGAAGTTTTTTTTACTAAAGAATCTTTTTTTATTTCTGTTCTTAAGAAGCTTTAACTTTTTCAGTTTGCGTAATATCTAGAAAAAAGTGTTGAAATTTTGTATCTCGAAAATCTGTTAATCAATGTTGAAAATCTGATTTGCCTTTCATTAGTTGAAGTGGTTCTACCTCTTAAATCCTGATATTTCTGACTCATATGCTAGAATATAGTTAACTGTTCTTGACCTACGATTCTTGAAGCTTCTTAAATTTTCAAGTTATGGGTTTGGCAAAACTTCATGAATGTTAATTTTTTGTGAAAAAATTAGTTGCAGATGGATTTCACGATCTTCTTGACGACTGTCTTCTTCTAACAATGGAGGATGGCTCTACTTTTAATGGATACCTCACTCCATTCCCTTCTTTAGAAATACCCTACTTTCTAAAACGTTTTCAGTCGCGAAGGTTTCATGGAACGAGAGATCTTTTCCTACGAATAGCGGACTGTCACTATTATGCATTTCTCGGCAGATTTGAACAACTTGATGATTTTGATCCTAGAGTGCATGGTCCGAAGAGCGTGAAGATAAATTTAATGCACCGATATTATAAAGCTGACCATTTCGAAGTGTACGATGTAAAGGCGCGTGATCACAACAGTGGAAACGAAGAAAGGAATTTTCCAGGCGATTTTCCAGCCAACAACTACGTATATATAAAATTTGGTCAAGGTCATGTGTATCGTGCACCTTTAGAGTACCATTCGTTAGCATAAGAAACTTATTTTGTCACTTATATTTATAGTTATTTTACTTTTGGTAAATGAAAAGTAGCTCACGTCATGTTGTTGAAATATAGATTTATTATTTCGTAGAATTGGAGTGATAAACAATGACTTATCACTAATTTTTGTCAACTGAAACCCTTACCGCTAATGTGGCGCTGTCAAGGCGCCTACTCTGGTGCTGATTAGAAACCTAATTAGGTTAGATAATTAGATTAAAATATATATTCAAAATATTTAGGATCATTCTTTTCAAGATTTGAAAATTTCATGTGTCAAGGTAGGAAAAATGTAGCTTTTCAAAAGCCCTACGAGATTATCATAACAACTTTTTGAATTTTCTTGAAAAATCAAGAATTTAAATTTTGCTCGCCCAAAAAATAATTATAAGATTAAAAATTTTGTACAAATTAAACCTATTAGTTCGAAATTTATTTATTTTAGATAGAAAATTTAAATATTTTACTTAAAATTTAATTATTTTGTCGGAATTTGATCTATTTCGTTAGAAAGACATTTTTCATTATCACCTTTCATCATTGTATTATTCATGCGGTAAATCAACTCATAGATAATGCCTACGGTATGCGTGCCTTGCTGAGTGGCACATTGATTCCTGTGGAGAGGTTTTTTCTTTAGAATTTTCACTTGTAAGAAAAGATCCACTAAATTTTTTAGTGTTTTAAGTACGAACGATGTTGATTTTGCCTCATAGTAGGTATCCCTATCCGGCTTTGGAATGGAGATTACCTTAAACTTCATTCATGCTAACGAGGTGTATCCCATTGCTAAGCATGCCCGAAAGCTGGTGCACAATAGACTCGCCAATGACTGAAATACTTCTTAAATTATACTGGGGAATATTTCATGAACTTCGGTTTAAATACCAATCTAATTTTAGAATGAGTAAATATACGACTGGCGACTTTTCAATCTCTCATTCTGGCTCTAAAAGTTGTTCTTAACGGTCGGACTCATGGGCCACCCCGTTATTTCTGTAATCCACCTCCGAAACCGGGAAGTGTCCTCTGAATAGCTGCTCAAGGATTTCATTAGACTTGTCAGCCATTTCTCCCAAATGCAATAATAGACCATTTAGCTAACAGATCTGGTATATTCTTGATTCTCGGATAATATCCTCTCTATGAGTCTAGTTTCTTTTTTCTGCTCCTGCAGTCTAGGACTCCACCAGGCTGCGTCCCTGTCTGTTTTCTTGTGCGAAGAGGATAGTTTACCTCCTACGCTTTGTTCAAATCTTTTTGTAGGATGATGATAGAAAATTCTATTTGTTCGATGGACTTTGTTCTGGCCCTGGGTGATTATACGCAACTATCAGAAATAAATGATCTGCTCAGGTTACTTAATCCTGCAACTGCTGAAGATAGAAAACTCTCCCTAAGCTTGGAGATGGTTTATCTGGATTCAATATAGACTGGAAAGGGTAAGTCTACTGTCCATTTTAACTTCCAGTTGTATTCTACACCTTTTCCGAAGATAAAACCGGAGCTCTGTCTACGGCAATTTTGAATTTTGAGAGGCGCTGTACATTCTTTCTCTTAAACGCATAGCGAGGCTTGCAGTCAATATTTTTGAGAACTTCGACCATTCCTGGCTCTACAGTTATCAGGTAGCTTGAATACTCGTCTTGACATAGATAACCTTTCATCATTCCATTTTTATCGTTGGGTTTTGGATTGCTATCCGTTAAGGTACTGCTGTTGGCCACTTTGAGGTGACTTTAATGAGTCTGTTCATAAGATACTGTTGGACCTCTCATCGGCATCTTTTCCTGTTCTCTGATTTAAATCGGTGTGCTGCTATCAGAATATTCTCTCTTTAGAGTCCCCTTCTAGCTAGTTGCTGCTTCTGATTGATTTAACAAATAGCATCTCAACCTCTTCCTAGCAGTTTCCGACTATCCAGCTCGTCGTGGCTTTTCCATTTCGTCTGACACCTCGGCATTAGTATCGCCTAGGTTACTTCCAGTTGGTGTTCCACTTATAGATTGCGAATTATTTTCTAAGGCTTTTCCGTTAATTTGCATCTTCATATGGGAAGATGCTTTTTCCAGAAGGGTCTTTGCTGATTGACTAGGGAAATAAAAGGTTCAACCCTACAGAGCTTCACTTTTAAGGGTAAGACCTTTTACTCGGGGAGGACGTTCAGTGTTTACAAGATCGATCAGTCTATACGCAAGTTTAAGGGGGTGGTCACATTGAGTGTGTCTCTTAAAGAGTAAACGTTCGTAGGCCACGTAACCAACGGGGAGCTGCTTCTAATAGTCACTATGTGTTCCATAAGCCGTTCCTGCCCGGATTCCAAACTGGTTTTACGTCCGGGAGGGACCTCGACCCGGAGATCCAGAAAGCCCGTTTTAGCTAGGCTCTCCAGTTAACAAAACAGTACAATTAATATGGCATAACTCCTATAACTGATTTTTTCGCCACTAATTTGTTCAAAATTGTGAAATGTTGAAATTACTACTTAAGAAAACTTCAAAACTGTTAATTTGTTGTTAAAAAATTAGGGGCAGGTTGACTGCTGATCTTAATGTAGACAGAATTTTTCAAACAATGTACTAAGTATTTCAACAATACTTGAATATTTTGTCTGCAAACAAGTTTTCAGGGGACTTTAGGGTAGTTCGATACCCTGCAAAATATTTAGAAAAATCACCAAAGTTTTGCGAAATTTTACGAAGATTTAAATGGGTTTCGATGATTCCACAAAATTTCGAAAGATTTCAACAAATTTCAAAATATTTAATAGAATTTGCAAGTATATCCACGAGTATTAGAGAACAGATTTAAAACTAACTATATAATATTATCTAAGATTTTAATGGAACTCTAGAAAAAAAATCGGGAATTTCCTTGCTTCCAACTTAATAAAAATAATAAAAATACACAATTTGACCGCATGCGACTCACTAACAAGATCAAAAATAAAAAGTTTCTCTCCCAATCAGAAAAAAGATTAAGTATCAAAAATTCTTCCTTTTTTCATAAAAATAGTGAAAATAAAAGGACTGTCCGGATTCAATTCAGTTAAAATATTAATCGAAATGTTTACGATAAAAAAATTTCCTTCTGTAATAAAAAAAAAAGAATGAATAAAAATTGTTCTCCCTTGCTACAAAATGAAACTTCTACAAAACCTGGTCAAACATCTTCCCTGTTTATTATTAATTATAATTTATTTCGTTATAATTTGAAAGTAATGCGTAATAAGAATTCTGAAGGTCTAAGATTAACAAGGGCTGTTCTGATCCTATGTTTATGTTAAAGATTAAATAAAGCGATGTTATCGGGTGGAAATCATAAAAATTAGTTCAGAATTAGCAGTCATCTTACGTGTCAGTTCATACGAAACTCCTTTAAAAAATGTTATTTCTGGTTTTTATCAACTCGTCTATTCAGGGAAAATGAAGAACTTGCCTGAAATTCTTCTTCTAACTTTCACGGGGTACCTGTATTTTAAAAGTAAGAGTAATATAATATTAAATTAAGTACTTATAATATTGAAAATTCTTAGATTTTTTTGGATATTTTTCTTTTTGAATGAAAAAGTTAACTGTATTCTGAAAAATTCTTTTCTTTGGATAAAAAATGTAACTATTATTTTGAAAATTCAATTATTTGGTCGAAAATGAAGTTATTTTAATCAAAAGAATATAGTCTAACAGGCGCCTATTCTCAACAAATATTTGTAAAATCTACTGAACAAAAATCGAAACTTTGCCTTAGAAGAGATAATCTTTCATCTGCGAGCATAGATTTCTGTCGGTGAATTTTTTCGTCCATCTAAGTTTCACGTGTGTGTGCTATTAAAAAAACGATGCTATTTAAAAAAAGTGTATTAATATATGTTCAATCAAAGTTTAAACCAACATTTAAGAATTTTTTCTATCTTTGCTGAGATATCAATTTGTGTTTTCATGATGACAACCTTCTATTTTTATTTCTAATTTATACGAAAGAATTATCATACAATGGAAATAAATTCAAGTTTAAAGATAATTTTATAAAATTTTAAACTTAGTTTCCATGAATAATTTTTAATTAACTTAAATTCTCGTTAGTGTACTACAACGGTATAAAGATTTGAAGAGTTTTCGACCAGCGATTGTTCAAAATTGTTAAATTCTGAAGTGCATAGTGTACCAAAACTTTATAAATGTTGATTATTTGATACCAAATTAGGGGCAGCCGGATTTCCCGATCTTGGATAAATATATGGTTAAAGCAAAACTTGTGAAAAATCCAATTTTTCGGGCAGGTTCTAAAACCGGCTTTGTCAGCGCAATATCTGAATAAAATATCGTCCCTTGAACACAATTATTGTTCGTAATAAAAAATATATTAGTTAAAGTTTCGAGAATAGTTGATTGATTGATATTAACTAATTATTATAATGTTGACAGTTTTGCCGAAAATAATGCATGTTCATATAAAGAAAAAAAGTTTGATTATAGGGTAGCGGAGCCAATTAACTGCTGACCTATTGTCCGTACACGAAGATAGAATCCCTTCCATTTTTAGTATTCTCTCAATTAAGTTTAATTTTTCGGATTCAGTAACTTAATTGTCACTCATTTCATGAATTTTGCTAAAAAATAACACAGTTAAGTTTTACGTTAGAATAAATCAGCTGGTTCCTTAATAAATGATATTTATCTTAGATTAAAGAAGATACATTGTCAAATGAGTCGAGGTATATGTTAGAAATTTTGACTATTACTTTGACCTTTTCTCAATGTTTCTTTCTCACTTTACAATTTTTATTAAGAACCCTGCCTATGTTTGAATGTCAGAAAAAAATTATTTGAGACTGGAGACTTAGAAAAGGATTAAATTGTCGCCCAATAATTATTTACATGGGATAAATATTATTGAAAATAAGATTAGAGAAGGGAACGTCTATTAATTAAATGGTGATGATTTTTGCCATTAAAGAACCCCTCACTAATGTTGTGAGGATTAGTAAAAATTCTGTGAATCTCCCCCATTCACATTTGGACGTAAGATTTTATATTTCTTACTAAATACATAAATAAAAAATAAAATATTTTAAAAGATTTTAAAGTACATCTAATAATATTAGAGGATTTCATAAAACAAAAAAGTTAAAAATATCCAATTCCCCTCCTTTAATTCACAAAAATATAAAAATTTTTATCTTTTCATCTTGAGAAACAATGAAAAATTACAGAATATTTATGCATTAAAATCACTTACAAGATTAGGACAAAAGTTCTCTCTTCCAATTAAAGTTCTTTTTAAACTCTTTCTTTTCATCATAAGAAAACTATTGAAAATAAAATATATGTACGGTTCTAGCACAATTAAAATATTAATGACAATTTTTACAATGAAAGAATTTCGTTCTCGAAATAAAAAAATAAATAGATGCTAAAAGTTTTCCGTCCCAACTAAAGAAAACTGTTAAAACTGACAACATATTCTCTTCCAATAGAAAAAAACACGGAGAAAGAAAGAATTATATTTGAATTTAATTACGAAGCAAACACTTATTCATTTTAATGTTAGGTACTTTAAATTTAGAAGCGTTCTAATTCTTTCATTTTTTAGTTAAGTATTAAGTACTTAATTAAAAAAATTTTGCATGCTGGGATGTTGTAATTTTCAGTGTTATTGATCTGAAAAAACCTTTTTTTAACCGGGGATGGATGAAAAATTTGAATCTCATGAAGAAACTGCTTTCTTTATGTGAAGCTTTGCAAGATCTGCAAAAACCCAGCAAATTACTTTTTCTTTAATTTTCAGGTATGCATTGTTTGGTCATAACTTGAAAGTAAAGCGCAATAATGAAGGTTCTTTAGGCAATGATTGTAAAAATTTTGACATATGAAATTAACACTCTTTGTTCTGCTCCTATGTTTATTTTAAAGATTAAATAAAGCGATTTTTTCGGATAGGAATCATAAAAGTTAGCACGTAATTAGCAGTCACCTATAGAGTCAGTTCATAAGTAGCACATTTACAAAGAATTTTGTTTCTTGTATCGATCATCTCGTCTACTCAGGGAAAATGAAGAATTTCCCTAAAATTCTACTTCTTACGTTTTCGGGGTATATGCATTTTAAAAGTAAGACTAATTTAAAATCAAAGTTTAACATTTATGATAAATATGATATTGTTTGATACCTATTTCTCTTTTCCAAACTGTCCATTATTGCTAACAACCTGGTTGGCCCTAACTTTAGTTGAAGTGGTTTTATATCTTGATTGCTGATAGTTCTTGCCTATATACTACTAGACCATAGTTGATTTTTCTTGACCAGCGATTTTTCAAAATCGTTGAATGTTGAAGTTATAAGTGTGGCAAAGCCTCATCAATGTTAATTTTTTGTAACAAAATCAGGTGTAGATGGATTTGACAATCTTGTTGACGACAGTATTCTTTTAACAATGGAGGATGGCTCTACTTTTGATGGATACCTCATTCCATTCCCTTCTTTACAAATACCCTACTTTCTGAGACGTTTTCAGTCGCTAAGGTATCCTACAATGAAATTTCTGTTCATACGAATAGCTGACTGTCACTATTTTACAAATCTTGCTAGCGTGCATGAACTTGATGATTTTGATCCTCGTTTTATTGGTCCCATGAGCCTCAAGATAAATTTAATGCATCGATTTTATAAAGCTGAAAATTTCGAAGTTTATCACGTAAATGCGCATGATCACAACAGTGGTAGCGAAGAAAGAAATTATCCAGGGGATTTTCCAACCAACAACTACGTATATGTAAAGTTTTTTAGAGGTGAAGTGTATCGTTCACCTATAGAGTACCATTCGTTAGCCTGAGAAACCTATTTTGTCAGCTGCATGTATTCTTGTATTACTTTTGATAAATAAAAAAAGTTCTTCACATTATATTGTTGAAATAGAGAGTTATTTTTGCCTAGAATTGGACTGATAAAAAATGACTCATCACACATTTTCGTCAACAATTAGGGACCCGTATAGACAGGTCTAAGCGCTTATTTTTCGCTGTCAAGGCACCTAGTCTGGCTTTGATTAGAAGTTCTGGTCGCAAATTTTACTGCTTTGTTCAAAATTCGTTTTTATGATTAAAAACTCCACAGTTTTCTACAAAATTCGTCTTCTTGGGTATTCAACTATTTTGTTATGACAGGAACTGTTTGCTATACAAATTTTTTAAATCAAACCTTTTAGTCGAAAATTTATCTTTGTAGATATAAAATTCAACTATTTCACTGAAAGCTTCATTATTTTGTTGAAATTTTAACTATTTTGTTAGAAAGTCATCTTGGTCAAACATTCGTCTTATTTTCGTAATTACATTATTTGCATGTATAACCATTTTATTTACGTATCAGAAGATCTCACAATCTCTACACATTTTTATTTGCTGATCCGTGTAGATAACGCATGTTGTCTTATACACGTTATTTTCAACACCAAATTGTAAAAACTACCAAATAAAGACAGATATGTTCATTTTTGGAGTCTTTCACAGTAAAATATTATTAAAATCTTAAATAGATGTTTTTTGAAAATTTTAAATTTAATATTGTTCATATTTAAAACATTTTAATTTTAATTTTCTGCGCATTATTTTAGCTACCGGTTAAATGATTCTAATTTCGAGTAAAAATGGAAGCCTTAGCAGAGATAACGTTGGATGAGCACAAATAAATTTCTGCTCAAGGATTCTTTTCCAGGTTTTAGTAGTATATTATGTTATTGAACAAATGATGTCATTTAATAAAGTTGTATATCAAGATATGCCGACAGCTTGAACGAAGATTCCAGAAAAACCAAGTTTTTGTTACAAATTGCTTGATTAATTGAAGATCAATTATTCCAGCAGTATTGCATCAAAGCATTTAGCGGCAAATTCAAATTACTTGATATTCTTTACCTTTCTTTCCTGAACAAAATAATAAAATAGCAGGAGTTTTGTTCGTCAGAAAACACATCATTTATTAAAAAACACTTTTAGTAACATTTTTTATTTTATTTAGAAATTCCGTTTCTCGAAAATAGGCTAGAAACAATTTTTAATAAAGTATGTGTCCATAAAATTTTCTTTTCCTATTATTTCATTATTTTGATCTGGAAAGCAGTAAAGTATTTAATATTTATATCTGTTATCGCTTTCTGAGTTCCATAATAAATTATTTCTGATTTTGAATTATTTTTTGTTATAGAATGTTAT
>JAWWLR010000054.1:87036482-87050614 GCA_035041075.1 Acraspis erinacei | reverse complement strand
AAATTTAAATGTTCGCTTTTTCAAGAAAATTCAACAGGTTGTAATGATAATCTTTTTGGAAAAAGTAATTAGGATCAATTTGTCGAATTTTTGAATACTATGAATATCTGTACAGAGAATTTTTGAATTTTGAAAAAAGTGGTCTCAAAAATATTCAAAATGTACTCATTTTTTGAATTTTTATCGAAAATGGCTGGCTAACGAACTTAGCCTTTAGTATAGGACACTGAAAGAATGTACCCAAAGCCAATCTAATAGATTAATTTTTTCAATAGTTATCGTGGAAACAGGCAGACATACATACAGGCATACAGACAGACACATTAATAAAAAACTTTTTTCGGATTCAGTGTTTATGAACCGTACATGGAATTGTCAAAATTTTCAGTTGAAAAATGTGTTTTCAGCAACAAAAATTAACATTTCGATATGTGAATTCAACCGTAATAATTAATTTTTAACAAAAAAGATTTGTTTTTAACCCAAAAGACGGATTTCCGAAATAAAATTTAACCCAGCAGTTACATTACCTACCAAAAAGTTGAACTTTCAAACAAAATAAATTTTCTTTTACAAAACAGTTTAAATTTTGACCTCGCAGTTCAATTTTAAGTAAAAATACGAATTTTTACTAAAAAATATAAGTTTATCAAAATAGTGGAATTTTTTCCAGAGAAATTTATTTTTAAACGAGAAAGGCGAATTTTTTATCATAAAATGTGAATTCTTAATGCGAACGGATTTTTTTACCAAAACAGTTTAATTTTGGGAAAAAAATTATTTCTATCAAAACAGTAAAAGTTTTAACCTACAAAGCTTAATTTCAACCATTAATCAAGAAATAAGTCAAGAATTTTAACTTAAGAAAACTGATAAACATTTAACAAACCAGATTAATCTTCAACCTGAAAGGTTAAATTATTTAAAAAAAGATTATTTTCAACTAAGAAATATGTCTTTTTTAACGAAAAAGATGGATTTTTCATCAAAAGATGAATTTTCAAGCAGTCACGTAAACTGAAAAAGAAGAATTTTTAACAAAATAATTGAATCCTCGACCAAAATACTGAATTCTTAATCAACAAGGCTGAATCAATTTTCAACAAAAAATGGAATAATTACATTTCCAGATAAAAAATTGATTTTGAAAAAAATTGTTTAACTTTGATCTAATTCGTTGAATTTTTAATAACAACAAAATTAATTTGTACCCAAATAGTGCCAAATAGTGCAATTTTAAAGCTAAAAGATGAATTTACCACTAAGAAAATTAGAGTTTGATAAAGAAAGGCAAATTTTCAAAAAAATTCATCAATTTTCAACAAAATTGTTGAATTTTAAATTGAAAAGGAAGATCCTTCTAGAAAATAGGTGAATCAGCCCGAAAATACGACCTTTTAAGAAAAAAGTTCATTGTGGACGGAATAGTTAAAATTTCATAAAAGATTTTTAAAATAATATTTTAATTTTTCATAAAAATGGTGAATTTTTAAGTAAAAAAAGGGACAGTTTTTGACAAAACATTTGAACTTTAAACCGGAAAATATCAATTTTCAACTTAAATCATAAATCTTCATTGTCAGTTGATGATTTATGATTTTAATTGAAAATTGAAATTTTGGGGTTTAAAGATAATAATGAATAGTAATAAATTCTCAACGCAACATGTAATCGTATATATATATGTAAACAATCCATTTTAAATCAAAAAGAGTTTATTTAAAACAAACTGAAAAAATTAAATTTCAATCGAAGAATTCCACTATTGACCAAAAAGGATCAGATTTCAATCAAGAAGATTTATTTTTCATTCAAATGGACGAATAGTTGCATTTTCTTATTGGGTTCTATTAATTCAGTTCGCATTCAGGCAAAAAACTCGAAAAATGTGAGGAACAGAAAGTATCTTGAAAACAGGAGAAAAAATAGAATTCTTTAAAAACGGGTGAAAAGGGGAATAGGGGAAAGAGTACTAAGTCTGAACTATTATAATGATTTTGAAAAATATTTATGATTAAAGTGTTCGTAACGTGACTTCCACTTACTCCAGCCCATCCATTCTTGATGTCAACCATAATTTTTGGCATGACTCCCCTCCCCAAATTGGTGTCATTATTAGTATAAAAAATGAGGAAGCTAATTTTTTCAAATTTGACATATTGGGCGGATTTTTACTCAACATCGACGATCCATGGACTGGATTACAGCCAACTGCATGATGGATTGACCTATAGCTCATGGTGGGATCCAAACCACCAGCGCCTAGGTAAAAGTGCAAAGAAAAATGTACAGAGTTACCAACACACCCATTGAGCGTCTAACGGTCTGAGAAGTTATTATTTACGTATTATTATTATTTTGCAAAAACAAATTTGATGGACGATAAAGTTGCTTATATCTAATTTAATTTTCCCTTGAGGTACTATAAAAGAGAGAGGAATAACAATCAAACATTATACCTCGACTGCCCGAATTCATAGCTTAATATATCGACTTTAATCTCGCAACTTTTTTATGCAAGCAATATAAATGTTGTCCGTAAACGGAAAAATCTCGGAAAAATTCAGTTACTCATAAAAATAAAACTGCTTAGCGTGAGTATGAACAAAGAGTCATAAAGAGGGGTAAGGGGATAATTGTAATTACGAGTAAAAAATTGAATGCGTAATAAAATGAGAAAGAAGATATATTTTTATTTTTATAGCTGTCTCTCTTTCCTCGAAATTGGAAAAGTTGCTCTAATACTATCCAACCAAAAATTGAATATTTCCATATTTCCCGTCAAAATTTTATTTCGCGCGGAAAAGTACCAAATTAGTAAAATAAATACGTATTTTTAATTAATTAGGCACTTTATGGGGAAGTTGAAATTGTTTTATACTTTTCAACCCGAAAGATATCTTCTGAAATTTTGTGAAATATTTAAAAACGTTTAATTTTTAAAAGAAAAAATAAGGCCAGGAACGAATAGTAGAAAATTAATGATGTTTTTCTTAATAAAAGAAAGTAGTTCAATGAATTAGTTTGAGAAATTTTCTATATTTTTGAAAAGAAAAATAAATTTCTATTGTATAAGAATAAAAAATTTGGCTGTCCTATTATATTGCCTTCAAATGATAAATATAGGTGGGACAACATTACAATAAAAATAATAAAACTGCCATTTTTTATGTTTCTAAAATACGAATTAATTTTTCTTTAAAAAAAATATCGATTCGACTAACTTATTGAGCTAATTCCTTTTATTAAAAAACATTTCTATTTGTAAAATTTATACTATTTGTATATTTTTTGTGTTTTTATTTATTTATTCTTTTTGTTAACAATAAATATAAAATATAGTTTTAACTTTTTGCAGTATTGAGTACTTTTCAAATTTTTGGTTCTGCGGTTTTATTTATTTTCCGAGTAATATTATTCAAATTTACAGAATAATTATTGTCAAAAATTTACGAAAAGTTAATTATTTTTAATTTTACATTTTTGTATTATATTTTCGGCTCCGAATTGATTTATTTTGGATAAAAATTAAAATCTTCCGTCAAAAACTTAATTAATTTGTTGAAAATTAAAAAAAATTAAATAATTAACTTTTTCTGTCGAAAATGCAACTATTAGTTGAAAATTTAACCATTTCGATAAAAATCCATTTTATGGGTTGAAAATGTAACAAAAATGATTGTTTTGGTAAGAAAATTATTTCTTACAACTGAAATTACATTTTTCGTTTCATAATTAAGCTATTTTGGCGTTACTTTTTTGTCTATAATTGATAGTTTTTAGTTAAGGCCATCTGACCGAAGCTTAAAAAAAAATTGAAAATTTGGAAATAAAATGAGTGACTCTAAGAATCATTTGTCTGGGCCTAAAATTTTAGAATTCTGTAAAACCAACAACAAATTTGTGACAAAAAAACTTATTTATTCAACTGTGTTGTGGAGAATTCTTGTTTTTCATTAGAAAATTAAGCAATTTTGTTTACATATTATTTCTCAACTGTTTATTATTAAAAAATAAAATTTAATTATGATTAAAATATCAACTATTGCATATTTTTGTTAAGAATTAATCTTTTCGCTGAATTAAACTATTTTTTATTTTATATTCAAATATTCTTTGTTTGAGATACAAAATATAAAATTTATCGTTGAGAATTAATCTTTTTGATTGATTTTTTAACAGTGATTTTGTTAATAAAAATTCATCTCGTTAGTTTAAAATGAAATTATTTCATTCAATACTTTTTTTTAAATAATTTTTTAAACTACAAATTTAACTGCTTCATTTTTGGTTGCATATTTTTCTTTTTTATTAAATATTCAACTGTCTGGTTAAAAATGTAGCTTTTTAGTAGAAAATGTAACTATTTGGTTGAAATTACATCTGCTTGGGTTAAAAGTACCACTATTTTGTCGAAAGGTAATCTTTTTTTGTCCCAAATTTATCCGCGTTTTGAAAATTTATATTTTTGGAAAAACATTCGTCCTTTTGGATTGAAGATCGAACTTTTTTTAGACAAACTTTTTTTTAGATTTAACATTTAATCTTTGGGTTAAAAATTCAACTTGTTTTGGGTAATGTTAAATATTTTTTATTGGAAATTCAACTATTTTGTTCAAAATTCGTCTCTTTTACTTAAAAGCTGAACAATTTGGTCGTAAATACAACTTTTTGTTTTAAAATTAATATTATTCATTTGTCTCTATAGACAAATTGGAAGCATTGAATTTATTTTTTTCTGTTGAAAATTTTTTCTTGAACTGAAAATTTAAGTATTCCAGGTAATTATGAATCAAATTATCAGTTTGAAAATGTATATCTTGTGTTGTGAATCCAATTATTTTTGTCTAAAAATTCATTCTTTTCGGTTGGAAGGCCTACTATCATACTTTTGGTTGAGAACTCATCCTTTTTGGTACAAAATTTTATTATTTGTCTGAACTTTTAATTATGTTGTTAACAAAATCAAAATTTTTACTAGAAAGCCATTCTTGTATTCGAAAATTCAACTATTTTTTGGAAACTCGTATTTTTGAGTTGATAATTCATCCTTTTGGGTTTAAAAGTCAACTTTTTTTTTAAATTGATCATGTCAGAGATGATAATTTCGCCACGATAATGATGAGAAATTAAATTAATAGTAATTTTAGGAATGCTGTGAAATTAGCTGTGCTTTTATTTTTAAATTTGAAATTTTTCTCTCTGTTGAAAAATCACGATTTTTTCTTGATCCTTCTTACCTTTTTGCCTTTGATTTATTCTTTCCCATTGAAGAGTTCCAAGGAAAATGGTTACTGCTGACCTTCCATTAGGAGAGGCATCAAATTCAAGCGATTTATATGCAATGAGCTCACTGCTCGTCATTTGGAATCTCGACATCGGCTCGGACAAAAGGCTAAAGTTTCTCTACTTTTATTACTTTTACACGTAACTCACGGGTCACTGAATATCTTTCATGTCCACAAACAAAACTACTAAATCACTCTTCTTGAACTCATTCTCTTAAACTAATCTAATACCAAGAAAGCTTAAGCCCCTCAGGGAGAGGTTCCAGGTCAGGAATATCAGAGTTGTTAGCTAAAGAGAGACTTTCTTTCAACTAAGAGAAATAATAGTGTTTAAATTGTAGGAATTACGTCGCTCCGAATTTGTTTGGTGACGTTTATTTGAAAATACGACATCTCAGACATTTTCTAAACAATTGTAATCAAAGTTATATGTTTCATGTAGAATTTAGTACCCTTTTTTCTTTAAAATTAAGAAAAAAGGTCAGCATTTTAAGTAAAACAAGTAAACATTTCTAAATTTTGTTTCCTTATAATTTTACCTTCCACAGAAAAAAATTTGTAGCATAAAAAATGAATTAATAACAAAGTAGCATTAAAAAAAGAGATTCATTTTCAAAGCAGACAAATTTGCAGCTAAATAGATGTTTTATTCAATACTGAAAAAAATACAATGAAATTATGGAATTTTTAAACAAACAAGGGGATTTTTCAATGGAACAATGGAATTTTCAGCGAAATCAATTATAAAAATTATAAAATGTATATTTATGGAAAATTTGACTTTTAAGTTTGAAAATTTCATAAATGCGTTGACTTTTTTTTCTTTTTTTACTGGAAAGTCCTTCTTCGGCGGTAATCTGTCTCTTGGTTTTGAAAACTCATCTTTTTTTTTAGAATTGGACTATTTTCATGAAAATCATTTTTGTTGTTGAAAATTCACCTGTTTTTAAAATAATTCACCAAATAAATGTAAAATTTTGTTGTTTTTTTTGTTGAAAATTCAACTTTTTAGTAGAAGATTAGCCTTTTCGGTTTCAAAATTCGAAAATTTCGTTGAATTTTTTGTTCTTGACTGAAAAATTTTTATTCGGTGCTAATTTCTTTCTTCTGTTTGAAAATCTGTCTCTTTTGGTTAAAAATGTTACTTTGTCAATTATTCACCTTTTTGCGTGAAGATTCATTTCCTTGATTGATATTCGAAATTCTATTTTTTGCTGAAAATTCAACTCTTTTGTAAAAAATTGGCCAAAATAATTGAAAATGATCTTCATTGTTGAAAATTCAAGTGATCTGTAGAAAATTTGCCTTTTTGTTTTGAGAATTCCACATTTTCGTTTTTTTTTCTTTCTTGAATGACAAATGGTTCTTAGTGGAAATTTGTCTCTTTGGTTCAAAAATTCAGATCTTCTGGTTAAAAATGCTAATTTTGTAATGATTCCTTTTTTTTCTGTTAAAGATTTATCTCTTTGTTTGAAAATCTGACTATTTTATTGAAAATTATGTTATTTCTTAAAAATTTAACTTTTTGCGTTGGAAATATGCCAAAAAAATTGAAAATTATCTTCTTTGTTGAAAGTCCAACTATTTTGTAGAAAAATTGCCTTTTTGGTTTGAAAATTCCACAATTTCGTTGAATTTTTTTTGTTTCTTGACTCGTTGCTAATTATACTCTTTGCTTTGAAACTTCGTATCTTTCGGTTAAAAATTCTCATTGTTAATAATTCATTTTTTCTCTTAAAGATGCATCTCTTTAGTTGAGAATTACACTATTTTACGCAACATTTTTTTTCTTGTTGTAAATTAACTTATTTGTAGATTTCTTGCCAAGTAAATTGAAAATCATATCTTTTTTCTTTAAATGGAACTTATTTGTAGAAAAGTCGCCTTTTACATATGTTGACTTTTTTTCTCTCTTGACTGAAAAATCATTTTTAGTTGCATTTTTCTCCGGTTTAAAACCCAACTCTTTTGCATAAAAATTCTAATTCGTTAATAATTAATGTTTTCAGTTCAAGTATGATCTCTAGTGAAAAATGAACCATTTTATTCATAATTATCTTTTTTGTTGAAAATTCAATTAATTTGTAGAGCATTCACCAAAAAAAATATAAAATTATATTTTTTGTAAAAAATTCGCCTTTTGGGTTTGTAAATGCAAAAATTTCGCTGTTTTTTTTTCTTGACTAAAAAATCATTTTTAGGTGAAGTTTCTGTCTAGTTTGAAAATGCATTCCTTTCGGATAAAATGCTACTTTTTTAATAATTGACTTTTTTGGTTTAAGATTCATCTGCTTGGTTGAAAATTAAACTAATTTATTGAAATTTTTTTCGTTTTGTTAAAAATTCAACTTTTTACCAAATAGTTCACTACCATCTATGTCTATGTTCGCTGTATGCATCTATATCCTGCTATAAAGATTTTTTTTAAAAAGAAAGGTAAAATCATAAAGAGTCATTTGTACACAAGAAAGTAGAAAAATACGAGCTTAAAAGAAAATAAAAAAAATTTTTAAATTTTTTTACTCGACATTTTGATTTTTTTCTCAAATTTTGTAAAGATTAAAATCAGTTAAACATCAGTTAAACATTCAAAATGACGTAATTTCTAGGATTTTGACATTTCTTCAATAATATTTGACCACAATGTCTTAACTACCTAACTATTATTAATGTTAATGTATTATTCATTAAATTATTAAGCTAATTATTATCATTAATATTATTAATAATGCCCAATTTAAAACAAATTGCTCTTATAACGGACGACAGGAGAACAATAGGAAATTTTGTAAAAAAGGGGAAAAGAGGAATCCTTTAAATACGACGTAGTGTTTGAATGAACCCTCATAGCTCTTAACATACTTCAATACTCATTAATTTTTTCTAATTATGCAAACCAATTTCAAGTCGTTAAATTTAAATTACGGTCTGCTAATCCCTTTCCAAATGAGGTACCAAATCGAACTCCGCATTTTTATCATTAATTATGAAATTAATTACGTGCTCAATATCTCAAGTCTCTAATCTATATGGGTAAAGTGATTAATTTTCCAATTAAAGAAAAAACTCTGATAAAAACTAAAACAACTAGACGTACCTGTAGTTTTAATTTAATATTCAATAGCAGCATTTAATTTTTTGAAAACCTAAATATAAGATATTTAAAATTTTTAAGTAGGCAACAATTGCAATTACTACCATTTAGTTGAAAATTTGATTATTTGGTTGAAACTTAAGCTATTTATTTTGAAAAGTATTTTTTTCAACAATTCAAATACTTGTTTAAAAGTCGATTTACTTTATTATAAATTCTTTTCTTTTGTTTAGGATGCATTTCTTTAGTTGAAATTTTAAATATTTTAATAACAATTGGTTTCAATTTCAGGTAAAAAATAATAATTTTTTTAACTGAAAGTTCAACCATTCTAATTTTGATAAAATTTTTTCTTAGTTTAAAAAATAACTATTCAGTTAAAAACTTATCTTGCTTAATTGAAAATCAAGTCTCTTCTTAAACATTGAGATTATCTGACTTATAAGCTTAACATTTTTCTTGAAAATTTGTCATTTGGTCGAAAATTCTTGTTCTTGGTTAAACATTCACCTATTTTGTGAAACTCGTCTATGGTTTTCTATAATTGAAGTCACTTTTCTTATTTCAAAATGATATTTTTGCTCAAAATTCTGTTAAAAATTCAATTTTCATGTTAAAAATCTAATTATTTTGTCGAAAATTGAACTATTTTTCTACAGTCATCTGGTTTTAATCGCAAATTAAACTGGTTTCGTAAAACATTGTCAGTTTAGATTGATAATGCATCTTTCATGGAAAAAAGATTAAATTTTAACAAAATAGTTGAATGTATAATAAAACAAATAAATTTCCATAAAAAAATACCAATTTTCGACAAATAGTTGAATTGTAAACTGAAAGCAATCAATTTTTAGCATAAAATGGAATAGTCCCATTTTCTACAAAGAAAAAATAATTTTCCACTAAAGACATGGATCTTCAATTAATAAAATTAATTTTTAACAAAAGCAGTTTAATTTTCGACGAAACAATATAGAACAAAATAAATAAATTTGCGACCGAATTATTGAGTTTTTAACGAAAATATATGAGTTCTCAATAAAAAATTCAATAGGCGATTTTTCAACTAAAATTGATCAACTTTTAAACAAAGACAAAAAATGAAATTAAAAAAAAGTTACTTATTTAATCAAATATTCGAATTTTTAATTAAAAGAGATGAATTCTGAAACCAAAATATAATTAATTAATTGTAGACTTAGAATGAGAAAGGAACTAACTTAAAAAAAAACAGATGGATTTTCTTATTGAATTTTCTTAAATAAATTTGAGCGGAAAAACGAAAAATTAAGTATTTTGAAAACCGGAGAAAATGGGGAATTCTTTTAAAAAAGGGGAAAGGAGGGGAATAGAGGAAAGATGGTGATATCCGTATTTAGAAGCTTTACTTGTCAAATGTAATCACCATTATTGTCGTCTGACTAAACATTACTGTTTCTACTGTGCATCGAGATACAGATGGGTTATATGCTAGGCTGACTGGATATCTCTTTTTCTACTTATGAATCGTGTTTATTTAGTAGGGCAGTACGATGCTGTTTTTGAATAGCCCTTTATACTTTATACCTAAAAAATATATCGGTTATTCTCTACTGGAAAAAGAATGCTTTTTGTAACTTTTCCATTTCCGCCCCCCGGACCTCGGAAACTCGGAACTCTTTTAAAGTTTAAACTGTTAAAATGAAAGCTTAACAAAATTTTAAATTCAGAAAGTTTTAATTCAAGCCCTTAATAATTTACATTTGAAAATGAAATCTTTTTACACTTTCCAGATGAATAATTTAAAATTAAATCCCATTACGACTGATCCTCCCTTTTAGCTTAGATTAATACAAACTTTAAAAATAAAACATTTCTCTCTTTTATGTAATTTAGTACGAAGTTGAAAATAAAAAGATCCCTTCTTCCATTTGATTGCTAAAAATACCAAATTTTCCCTCCGTCTACTCGAAGATTTTAAAAGGTAAAAATTGAACTTTTTTAATTCATGAAAACAATTAACAGTCAAAATTTCTTCTTTTCTGATTCAATTAAAATCTTGTGAATTAAAAAATGTTTCTCTTCCACTTCAGAAAAAGATTAAACCAAATTTACCTTGCTCTGACCTCGATAAAAATCTTAAAAACAACCAAGAATTTACCTCTTCCAATTCAGAAGAAATTTAAAACCAAAATTTGTTGGTTCCAGCTCAATAAAAGTGTTTTAAAAAAAATTCTCTACTATAACTAAGGGAAAAGAGGGAAAAAAATTTCATGTCTCTAAACTCAATAAAAATGTTAAAAATTAAAAGGATCCCTGTTTCAATTCAGAATAAAAATGATAAAAAGCAAAAAATAGCTTCTTCCAATTAAGAAAAATTTGACGAAAAATTCAAAAGAAAAAAATAAACCAAATTTCATTCCATACAATTCAATAATATTTAATAATTAAAAAATGATATTTTCTTATTCAGATAAAAATTAAGAACCAAATTTTTTTAACACACTTTCCACTCAATCAAAATCCTAAAAAATAAAAAAGTTCCTCGTCCAATTAATAAAACATTGATAAAATATTCCTTCCCATAAACTCAATAAAAGTGCTGAAAAGAAAAAACGATAGAAGCGAAAAAAAAGATAAAAACGAAAATGTGAAAACAGAAATCTCCTTGATTTCAACTAAATATAACGTTAAAAACAAAAAGTGACGCCTCCCTAAATATAAAAAAGGTAAATAATCCAAATAACGTCCTTTTCAAATTTATACAGCTCTTAAAAATAAAAAAGGTTCCTTATCCTATTCAGGATGTAATTAAAAAAGCCTCTTTCATTCAGAAAAAAACATAAATAACCAAAATTTCCGCCGTTCCAGCACAATAGAAATGTTGAAAATTATACTTTTTTAACTTGGAAAAAAGACACATGACCGAGAAAATTTTGCCATTTGCAATTCACAAAAAATAACACAAATTTTATCCCTTTCAACGCAAGAATAATGAGAAAGAGAAAAATATGTCCCTCTTCCAATTAAAATAAATGGAAAACCGAAATTTCCTGCCTTTCAATCTTAATAAAAATCTGAAAAATATAAAATATCTCTATGCCAATAAAAAATTAAAAACTAACACTTCTTCTTTTACAACTTAATAAAAACCTTAAAAAGAAATGAATTTCCCTTTTCCAATTAAGAAAAAAGTGAAAAAATCGTATCCCTTTGAATTTGATAATAATTATAAAAGTAAAAAAACGTTCCTCTTCAAACTCAGAGAAAAAAGAAAACCAAAATTCCATCTCTTCCAATTCAATAATAATGTTAAACATAAAAGTGGCCCTTCATCAAACTTGCAAAAAAGATTGAGAATCAATCTATCCTCTTAAATTCAATAAAAATTTTATAATGGAAAAAATGGGACTCTTCTTAATTTATACAATATTGAAAACCAAACTATCCTTTTTTCCAACTCTAAAAGAATCTTGAAAATTTAAAATACCTCTGCAAATTTAACAAAAATAAAGAATTTCCTTTTTCACTTCAGAAAAAAATTGAAAACATTTTTTTCTTAAACTTAAGGACAATGTTAAAAAGAAAAAAATGGCCCCTTTTATTTTTGCACGTAATCAATATTCAAAATTTACTATCTTTTAAGTAAAAAAGGCGATAAAAATTTAAAAAGCCCGTCTAATTTAAAAATATAATATATTAAATATTATTAAAAATAAATTAAAATCATCACGTGAATAATCCAGATCCAAAAAATATGTGTAAAAAAGCTTTGTCCGATTTTTACATATCTTCCTTCGCACCCTAAATATTCATTCCCTTATTTCACTACAAATGCGCGTTGGAGAGCATTTCTGAAGGGTCCATATTTTTCATTTCTTTCCCACGCAACTTTCGCTCTGAAATTATGCTTACTGGCAGCCCTTTTCTCTCTTTTTCTATTTTTTCTATTCTTTTCCTTTCTCTTTGTAGACTTGAATTCTAAGCTCGAAACGCATGGCGTCGACGCAAGCAGACATAAAAGACAAATGGAAGACAGTGCGATGATAGATGCGTCAACTGTACAATAAGGGAAAAGAATTACTCAGGAGAAAAATGTTTCCTTTTTTTAAATAATTGAAAAGTGGAAATTAGTGATTTTATTTTGCAATTAAATATTTTTAATACAAACTTCCTGAATATAAACTTTCTTTATTCCCCCTTTTATCCAACTATTTGTCGTTGGAAGTTAATTCCTTTAAATAAAAAGGCTACTGTTAATCTACTATATTTGTGGTTCTTAATCATTTAATTTGGGTTAAAAATTCGACTATTTGGTTGAAGATTTAACTATTAGGCTGACAAATCATTTTTTTCAGTTAAAAATTAATTTTCCTAACTATAAATGTAAATAATCTATTTTTGTCTGAACACTGATTGTTTTTGATTGAAAATTTTAGTATTAACTTTTTTATTATGAATTCATCTTTTTTGGTTAAAATTTTTTAAATTTGCTTGAAATCCTTGGCTGTAAAATCAATTACTTTGTTAAACATTTATTTTACTGGTTCACTACTAAATTATATATCTTTTAAATGTTTTTTTAATTAATTGTTTTAACTATACATTTTGCTCCTCCATTATTAATTGAAAATTGATAGTTTTTCTATAACTATTTTGTCAAAACTGCATCTTTTTGTTTAAAATATAAATTATTTGATTAAAAATTGTTTGTCTTTATTGATTGGAAATTTATTTTTTCAACTGAATATTTAACTAATTAATTTTTAGTTAAAAACTGGCTTCATTCGTCTGAAATTCAACTATAAAATTTTTAATTCAAATTTCATCATCTATGTTTGAAAATTCAACTAGTTGTTGATCTATTTTTTTAATTCTTTTTTTGCAAGTAGTTGATTTAACTAAAAATTTAACTATTCCGTGATTATTTAAAGTTGATCGTTTTGAGTGAAATATACATGTATTTGTTTGTACATTCTTCTTTCATTGTGGAATATTCATCTTTTTTTTAAAACTTCGATTGCTTATTTAAAGTTGAACCACATTCTCAAAAATTCATTTTAATATTCAAACATGCATCTCTTCGGTTGGAAAGTCAATTTTTTTTTAGAGTCCTTCTTCTTTTGTTTATATTCAACTTTTTCAACTGCAAATTTAACTGTTTTATTTTGTGTTAAAAATTGATCATTTTTAGTTTAAAATTGAACTATTTGGTTGATAAGTTATGTACTTTATTCAAAATCCGTATTTTTGGTAAAAAATTAATCTTTTTAATGGAAATTTAAACAAAAATTTTAACTAATTTAATTTTTATTAGTTTAAGATCTATTTCTTCGATAGGAAATTAAACTGTTTTGTTAAAAATAAATTATTTATCAAACTTTAATTTTTGAACTGAAAATTTAAGTACTGGATTATTAGTTAAAAATTTATAGCTTATATATATATATATATTTCTTAGATTTAAATTTAGCTATCTGATTGCAAATAAATTTCTTCGTGCAAATTCCTTACTTTTGGGTTTAACCCTTAAACTGCCAAAACGCTACAACCGGTACACTCCTCAGAAAATTTATTTATTATTTCAAATTGCAGTTTAAACAAAATACGTGCTTTTTCGTGCCTATTTTTTTTTGTGATTCATTTTTTAAAGTTTTTCGAGTCTTTTATTATTCTGGGATCCCATTAACCGGTGGAATAAATATCTAAACTTTGAGAATCCATGGTTCAAAGATCGATTTTTCGTTTTAGTGTTTTCAAAATGGCGTCTT
>JAWWLR010000054.1:86992515-87003077 GCA_035041075.1 Acraspis erinacei | reverse complement strand
ACAATTTCGCTTTTTTAATATCTTAGATATTAACTGTTAATGTCACACGTTTTATACTTCCAATATAAACAGATATTACCTTTAAATATCTTGTATATTGTATAGAAGATATTAGATATTATGCCGTAATATTATTATGGACAAATATCAAAGTTTTTAATATCTACTTTTCAATGTCTATTTTTCTCCGTGTAGCATGCTTCCAAATCCAACAGAAATGGTTAATGCGGATCTGAATGTGTACGATTGTATTCCCTGAACTTAGAATCAAGGCCACTGCAAACCATGCCCATAAATATTCTTAATTCCAGGTTACAGTCTAATAGAAGAAAATCATTCACTTCTGCGCACATGTGATATCATTCTTTTTCTTGCTTTTTGCTTTTATAGAAATACATGCAATTAAAAATGTTATATAATTGGGCCAAGAATACCACCCTCCTCAAATTACTCTCCGTAAAGAAACCTACCCCCCTCCCCCCAGTTGATGGTATGTATCTTTATATGTGCACGCTCGCTAATTGACCATGAACTTGGACAATCCGCTCTCTTTGCAATTTCCCTTGTATTTCAGTGTCACTACTCTATAAAGGCATGTTCCTGTCTAGAATCTATCTTAAGTTAATCTCGACTTTGTTTCTCTTTTTCTCAATAAGGCAAGATATTTTTTCTTCCTGTCTTTAGAAAAGTAATAATCTAATTTGATTGAGACTTATTAACGTTTTTCCTGTCGAACCACTTTTTTATGTCGTTTAATGTCATTTTAGTATAGCTGATGTTTACAGAAATATAAAAAAGCATTCCAGATCATGTTTACTCATCTTGCAAAAGTGTAGGTAGAATGGTATGTCTAAAACAATACGGAAAGTAGCAGGTAACCCATTGTTCTTTTTTTGGTTTTTACAAGCGAAGAACAGTATGAAGGAAAACTATTGAATACATGTGGTCAGGTATTTATATATGAACTAATAAAAGGATAGTCTCGGCCCTGCACTCTATCGAAGAAACGCTTATTTATCGAACGTTCAATACATTCAAGAACACAAGACAATGCTCAGGCATGACATGGACTTACGATCCACATTATGCTTTTAGATTCTTTTCTTTCAGCCTTTGAAAAACTTTTCCAACACAAGATGAGTAGAATTACTGCGATAAAGTTAAATAAATTAACCAACTTTTTATATTTTGACAAAAACCGTTGAAATTCTCTGAAATTAGTATAAATGTACATAAGAACTTTAATAATAATTATTCGGTTTACATGTACAAAATTATTCCATACAAAACTAGAATATACTGACGCGTGTTATCAAAGTTTAATTTTGTTAACACAGGCAATTATTTATTATAATTAATATAACTTTAAAAAAAGATATTTATAATTACCAAAAATATTACAAGTTTAAGTCCCAGTCACTTTCCACTTTTCCTTTCAATAAAGAGGTTTTTCTAAAATGACCTCAGTAAAGTACTTAATATATCAAAGAACAATACTTTGACACTGTTTCAAAATTTAGACGACTTTGTGAAGAAATTATAAATAAAAAATTATTTAAAATTTCTTATTACGTATGTGACCTAAACTACAAACTTAAAATGAAAATTTGCAAAATAATGTTAACAACAATTTTTTTAATCTTTGAGATTCACAGATATCACTTATATTGAGCTAAACGAGATAAAAATCAAGAATAGAGTTTATTTTAGAGTTGAGTATTTCAAAAATGACTTCAAAGCTTGTCCCGAACATTTATGTGTCTTTTACGCTGGATTACAAAATTTCAAAAAACACACGAAAATGAACATTTTGCGCCAAATAACGCACGATATGAAAAAAGTCAAGAGAAGAAAAATGTTGCTTTTTGAATGCCCTAGAAAATTAATTCACATTTTTACGGCATAAAAAATAATGGAAAATCAAAAAATTACACTTTTTCGGCCAAACTATGCAAAATACGGTAAAAGATGATTAGAAAAAAATGGTGCATTTGAAAAATATCTACAAATTTGTTATCAAACACTTTTTGATAGGATGCATAGTTTTCGCTTTAATTGTGAAAAACATCATTAACAGTAAAAAAAAATCCGCCCGCTGCGTGGGCACATTCTCATTACAACTCTTGTCTTTTAATTTTTTTTTTCGTTTCGTGTGGGGGGTTTCAACAAATTTAGTTTTTGTATGCGTTTAATGCTTTTTTGCCATTAAAACCACAAATAGAACTATCAAAAAATGATTCGTGACAAATTAATTCATTTTTACATTCTCATCAGAGAAGTTCAATGGAATTTTATGTTTCTAATGTTGTTCAAATGTCCACGATTTGAGACCCCTTGAATTTTAAAAACAAGTTTTTACGAATGTGTCTGTCTGTCTCTCTGTCTGTCTATATGTATATACGTATGTATGTAAACTGTGTGCACGATAACTTTTGAAAAAATTAATCTAATAGATTGGCCTATGCTACACTCTTTTATTGTGACTTTTCTTGAAAAAAAAGTAAATTCAAATTTTGACAGAATACAAAATAATGGAAAATCCAAAAATTACATTTTTTCAAGAACAAAAGTTTTTTTTAAGAATGCGCGTTGCTTTAAACGAGACAACTAAACTACGTCTTTTGTAATACCAAACCATGTAATGCATTCTAATAATATACATTTATGGAAATGACATACAATTTGAGGGACAGATTCGAATGCGAAGCACGAGATACGTGATGAGAATGTGTTCGTTAAAGCCGAAGGAGCTTTAACAAAAGAGAATTCAGAACGACCAAATTACTGCTGTCGATGCTTTGGCCTTTACTTTTAAAAAGTCTGTTAATATTTATTATAATTGGTTAATTAATTTTTAATTATTTAAACAAATGGAATTTTTTTACAATGAGTTTTGTTCGAAAATTTGTTTTTTTCCTCCTTAAAATGATTACTATTAGTCTAGTGGAATATTTAGTAACATTGGTTCATTAATGTTTAATTGTTTAAACAAATGGCATTTGTTTAAATAATTTTTTTTAAATCCGTTTTTTCCCTAAAAATAATTACTTATGGTCTAGTAGAATATTTATTAACATTATTTCATTAATTTTTCATTATTTAAACATATGTAATTTGTTTAAATAATTTCGGTTTTAATTTTTTTTGCATTATTACTGTGGGTCTAGTGGAATATTTATAAATATTGGTTCGTTAATTTTTAAATATATAAACAAATTCAATTTGTTTAAAAAGTTTTTTTTTTGTTGTAAAAATTCGTCCAACTGGCATTTTGTTATCGTTAGTGACATAATTTTATTTAAAAATATTTCCCTATTGTATAAATAATAAATTATTATTTATTTTCAACAATCTTTAATGTTTCTAAACAATAATTGTAAATATAAAATTAATTAATATACAACCTTGATTATTATTATGAGTTGAAAATGAACAATAATTTATTGTTTAAACAATTTAAATATGTTTGAAAATAAATTTATGTCACTAAATTGAAATAAACAGCCAGTTCAACGAATTTTTGACAAAGCAACATTCTTTACACAAATGGGATTTGTTTAAATAATTAAAAATTAATTAGCCAATGTTGTTAAATATTCCATTGGACCAATAGTAATAATTATTATAACAAAAAATAAAACAAAAATTAATCGAAAACAAGTGAAAATTAATGAACTAACATTAATAAGTATTTCACTAGACCCATAATAATAATTTGTAAGGAAAAAAGAATTTTCGTAAAAGATTATTTAAAAATAGTCCATTTGTTTAAATAATTAAAAATTGATTAACCAATGATAATAAATATTCCACTAGACCAATATTAATAATTCTAAATAAAAAAAGGAGAGCACAGTGTTCAAAATGTCGATTTCATGAATAATTGACATTTTCGGTTTTAAGGGTGGTTTTCAGGTACGAGTAGGGGTGTGTTAGGGGTGTCAAACTCATATATTTGAAACATGAAATTCTTCGTTAGAAAATTCTCTACAGGCCCCCATACTTTCCCGTCACATTTTTTCAAACCCTAACAAATCATTCTAAAAACTCAAAAAAGTGATTTTTTCCCATGTGTTTTACATGGGAAACTTCAAGTCTAAACCGGCATCTGTTAAAATAAAAAAATAAAAAATTATGACATTTTTTTCAGATTTGGAATGAAATGGGGGGATCGTTGCTCTCCAGCATGCAAAAAATTCTGCCATTCATTTTTAGACCATCCTAATGTACAACGACCATGGAATGATCCTATTGCTAATCTTTTTTAATGTTTTCGTCTTTCTTAATTTTATTCTTATGAAATAGCAATAAAAAAATTGTAAAAAATATTTACCAACGCTTCAGCACTCACATGATACCCTTATTAAGGCAATTAAAAAAAATAAATTAAATTAAATTAAAAAAAAAAATTAGCATCAGGACCAGCACCGCAACCACGATGCTCTCTCACTGACACCTAACATAAAATTTAGGAAATAGAAATCCGATTAAAATCAAATTTAAAGTCCTATTTAACATCCAATAATCAAGTTAATGTGAAAAATTCCTGAAAATAAAACCAAGAATTTAGAGACCAAATTTGGACAACCACCATAAAATGATACTATTGCAATCTGAAGAAAACCTTTTTCACTTTTTTTCTAAGAAGGAAAAGAAAAAAATTCATTTTCTTGTTCGACAAAAATAAAAAAGAGGAAAGAAAAATCTGAAGGCAACCAACCGTATCCCCTTCCTTCTCTTTTTTTTTTATTTTGTTCGTTTTTCTTATTTTTATTAACATCAAATCACAATAAACAAAATTGTAAGAAATATTTACCAACGTTTCGGCACTCATATAGGATCATTATTAATGCAAACGTTTTTTAAAATAAATAAATAAATGTTTAGCAGCCAGGAACAGCACTGCAACCACGATGCTCTCTCACTATCACCTAAGAATCAACATCTGCCTGATAAAAATTTTATTTATTTTTTTGCCTTGATAATGATCCTGCATGACTGCCGAAATGTTGGTAATTATTTTTTGCAAATGGTTTTTCTGTTGATTTGATAATAATAAAAATAGAGAAGACCAAAGCAATAAAAAAGTAACAAATACAAACAAATAAAAGCAAAGAAAAAAGTAAAAAAACAATCACCAATAAAATCAAATGCTGTGAAAACAGAGGGGAATAGTATATATGTTTTCATCTTTTGCGAGAAATATTGTAATTTCTGGTTTTTTGGGACACTTTTGGGGCACTTTTTGGGGCACTTTCTGGGCACTTTTTGGGCACTTTTTGGGCACTTCAGGGGCGCTTTTGGGGAACCCTGACGAGAAAGTATTATAAACAGATTATTTCCTTTTTTTTAATATATTTTTTTATACTATTCATCAATAACAAAATTTAATAATATTTCAATAAAGTGTATAGTAATGTTGGAACAAAATGAGATATGACTATGGACTTTCTTTCGAATTTCCATCAGGCACCTTGGAATATCGACGTTGAAAATTTCTCAGGTCACCTGATTACCCGAGGAAAATTTATTCCGGGTAATATATCCATTAAGCGCATACATACCATAAACTCGTGCGTTCGGCATTCCTGGCCTTCGAATGGAAGAATAAATTTTTCGGGCTACCGAGAAAAGTCTTTCTAAAATGCATAATATTTTGTCTGAAATTTCTTATTTTACAAAGGTGTTTAATTTCAAATTTGTTAATGTTGCAGTTTCAAGTTCAAACATAAAAAATGTCAGTTTTAGATTTAATAATTGTAGATTTAAATATTATAAATAGTTGGGTTAAAAATTCAAACGTCTAAAGTTTTTATTTCAGAAATTTTAATAAATTTAAAAAAATGTAGTATTAAGGAAGATAATAAGGCAAAAAAAATTCTAAAGTAGTTTACAGGAATAAATGTACAGGTTGTAAAAAAGTTTTTATTGGAGAAACCTGCAAGAGATTAAAAGCACGCACTGCTGAGCACAAAAGAGATTGTGTAATTGAAAGTAATAAAACTGGTCTTTCGCAACATACATGTTCATGTAGCGTTTTCTTCTATTTCAATAATAAGAATATTCAAATACTAACTGGAGAGAATATCTCTTATAAACATAAATTTATAATCTATAATAATTGCAAAATGAAAGGTGGCATAATAAATTTTATCAATTCATTTTAAATTAATAAAGTCTTTGTCCTCTTTTAAACTCAAGCTTCGTGGTGCGCTCACTAGATGGCTTTCGTCTTGCTTTCATTCTTTTCTGTCTTCTTTTTTATTGAATTTTTACTTATTTTATGCCCTAAGCCTATCTTCTATTATATCAATCTGCTGTTTGATTATTTTCTCCGTTGTTAAATAATACAAATTTTCAACCATATAATGAACCTTCAGTAAAAAATTAATTTTCTGCTAAATAGTTGCATTTTAGACTAAAAGATTAATGTTATACCAAAAAACACCAAATTTTAAGAAAATACATGAGTTTCCCACTTAAAAAGATAAACTTTCAACCCAAAATGCAATAAGTGTATTTTCAGTTAAAAAAATTATTTCATAAATATAAAAGACAAATTTTCAACATAATAGTTAAATTATCAAATAAAGAAATTAATTATCACCCAAAAGGATCAATTTTTTACAAAGATGATTAATATTCCACCGAAAAAAGAATATTCAATTAAATACATGAATTTTCAACTAAAAAACTTAATTTTTTAACAACAAATAGAATAGTTATATTTTTAGTTTTTAAATTAAGTTAAAACAAGAAAATAACAAAATAGATAATTTTTTAACTAAACCAATGAATTTTAAACCAAAGAAATGAGTTATAAATCAGAAAGGTAAATTTTTCACTAAAAATATTTATATTCTCCTAAAATATAAGTATTTTTAAACAAAAAAGTTAGATTTTGAACCAACAGACGAATAGTTATATTTTCCAGTTGAAAAAAATTATCTGAAAAATAAAAATTAATTTTTTATCAAGACAGAGATTTTTTAAAAAGAAAATGTAATTTTCAAAAAAAAAGGTGCATTTTTAATCGAAGAAATAATTTTTCAACTATGATAGCGAATGTTCAGTAAACAAAATATATTTTGAAGCAAATGTTTGATTTAATCTCAGAAAATATGAATTTTCAATTGTAAAGAATAATTGCCTGCTAAAAAAGAGGAAGTTTCAACAAAATACATGAAATTTTAACTAAAAAAAGACGAATGTTTAACAAAAAATGGAATTTTTATATTTTCACTTCAAAAAATTAATTAAAAAGAACTATCAACAAAATTGGACAAGGCTTCTACTAAAGAATGTAAATTTTCAATCTGAAATGGAATAGTTATATCTACAATTAGAAAATTATTTTTTAATCATAAGGAACGAATTTTTTTACAAAATTCATGAATTTTCAAATACACCAAATTTTCTTTCAAAAAATGAAAGTAGTTACATTTTTAACCAAATTAATTGATTTTCCATAAAATACATAAATCTTTCTCTAAAAAAGATAAATTTCCAACCTATAATGGAATACTTAAATGAAAAGTAAAAAAAGTTAATTTTTGACCATAAAAACGGATTTTTAACAACATATATGAATTTTTAACAAACAAAGATAAATTTCCTACCAAAAATAGAATAATTATGTATTCAATAAAAAATTATTTTTTAACAAAAAAAAGAAGTTTAAACCAAGAATCACACTAAAAAAGTATTTGCTGCAAGTTTAAAGCTTTGGCGAAAAAAAATGTGTTTGAGTTCAAATGATGAAATACCAATCGAAAACATGATTTGTTTAAAAAAAAATTTCGTCTTTTATCTAAGGAGTTAAATTTTCAAAGACAAAAGTCAAAATTGATATTTGATTCAAAGAAGAGGAATTTTCAAGCAAGGTAGATGAAATTTCTTGATCAAAAATATGTGGTTTTTAACTAAGCAGTTGCATTTTCAACCAAACAAGATCTAATTTCTATGAGAGAAAATTACTGTTTAAACCAAAAAGACCAAATTTTCACAAAACATTTAAATTTTTAAAACACAAAAAATTATTTAATCAGGAAATGTCCTGACAAATCAGAAAATGAGAGGCTTTTTTCAGCAATTTAGTTTTATTTATTTCCTTAAAAAATATTTTTTAGTATAAACGAATGGCCAACAAAAATTTGTTCTCCTTTTTCTATTGATAAGTTATCTTCGCCGTTCTCACGTTCGGAGAAAGTTTGATCATTGTAATAAATTTTGAAGTTCTGCATAAGAATTTGTTCAATTCTTAAAATTTGAGTTTACATTATTGGATTTTAAAAGCTTCCAATTAAAAATTGTCCAACTTCGAACAATTTCAGTTTACAATTATTTAATATTAAATGCATTCATTTATAAATGATACAGTATAAATTCCCGTTTATGATATTCGAAATATTGCCCATTTATAATTTTTCTTAATCTTAAATTGCTTGGTTTAAAAAGTGTTCTAGGTAAAATCTTTAAACATATATTTTGAAAATTCCTTTATTTTAATAATGATAAAAAATAATTTTCTTTAACCAATTCTTAATTAATGAATTTTCAAATTAATTATATTTTTAATATTAGGGAATATAAATCTAGAAACTACTACTTAAAAATCATTCACAATTTCACATTATCATGCATTGATGAATGCACATTTTTTCCCTTCACATCACTTTTTCATAGATTGTGTTCGACAGTAATCCAGGTACTGCTTTTCCGATTCAAGTGTTTTATATTTTTCTTGGATAAGAGTGTACCTATTTGCCTACACAAGAGCATAGAGTACACGTATATCGCACAACACAACTACTGAAATGTCGAGTGCCAGCCCCTATCTCATCCCTCACCACTTTGTCCTCTCGAAGCAGCCCTTGGGGATGCTCAGTGGCATCAACGAGCAAGCAAATTTCATTGGATTTACTCTATTCCGTATGTGTCTCTACATCAGGGCAAAATCGACCACAATAATATTTACATCGAATCAAATTTACATAAATAAAATCAATAGTCACATGAAAAAACGATTCCTACAGTTTACTCTATCGACGGATAGTATCGGACCACTACCCGAGTGACCTATACAAAATTAGCCTCGACTTTGAAGGCTGATAACGCCATCCAGAATATAAATAAATTCTTTTATTAAAAATGGTTGAAAAGTTTGTTAAATTCTGCGTTAAAAAAGCCCTATTTAAAAAAAATTTGGTCTTGTGTGTATTAATTTATAACACGAGGAAAAAACAGAAAATTCTAATTTTCAATGAACTTCGTACTTTTTCAACTGTCAGCAGGATCTAACGAATGTAGATTAAATTATTTATTTATCTTTTAAAAATAACATCTAGGATTTTACCATTCATTTGAACTATTAAACATTTACAAGCTTTCATAGATTCATAAAATAAGTTTTTTTGTGATCATGCTGAATTTAAAATATACTACCACACCGTGGTTTGACGTATCATAAACTTGGAATTTTAGCACAAAAAATTATTATTTTAGAAACCCGTTAACATTTGTCAATGCATAATGGATCAAATAAAATGTGAAACTTTAGCGATCAGTTCTGTAAAATATGTAACTAAGAATTTCAACCAAGACTTGTTTAAGGGAAAATTTAATAATATTTTTAACGATATAAGATATATATTCTTATCTTCATTCTTCACGTCGCTATCACCTGTTCCAGTCAAGGCTAATTTTAAATAGGTGTAGTCTTCCGATTTGAGAGGAAAAAAATTTTTTATACAAAATACAAATTTCTAGAAATTATTCCTTTAAAACTATTGCCCTGGTTTATTCTTAAACTTATGTAAATATAATTTTCATATAAACCATGAGAAACCATAATGTTAATAAAAAATTTGTTTTTAACCAAATAGTTCCATTTTTAACAAAAAAAAAAATTAAAAAAATAAAGAAGAAGAACTGTCGAAGAAGAATGTGATAATTTATATTTTAACTCAAGCCGATTTGAATTTTAGATCCTAAACAGTTTAATTGATATAAAAGCCATTTTTTAACATTATAGTCGCATCCACAACTGAAATGGTTCCTACAAACCAGTTTAATTTTTTAACCAGAAACAAATATATTTTGAACAAAAAATTTGATTATTTTTACCAAATAGTTAAATTGTCAATCAGATATACACATTTTTAACGAATACATGAATTAAAAAAAAGTTACATTATCAACAAAATAGATGAATTTCGAAATACAATTATTAATCTGCTACCAAAAAATTTAACTTGAAATTTTAAACTAAGCAGTTACACTTTTAACCAAAAATGATAACATTTCTATTACAAGGGATGAATTTAAAAAGCAAAAAGACCAATTTTTAACCAAGTAGTTGAATTTTCAACACAAAAAGATCTTTATTTAATTTTTTCATTAAGTAGATATATTTCCTGTAAGTAAAAGATAATTTCAAAACAAAACGGTTATATTTTCAACCAAAGGGATATATTTTCAAATAAACTTCTTTATTCATAATGTGTCCCCTAAGGGTTTACATGACTTCCATTCCTTACATTTTTTCCGCTTACAAATTAAAC
>JAWWLR010000054.1:86948904-86960592 GCA_035041075.1 Acraspis erinacei | reverse complement strand
TTTGTAGAATATTTTTATTAACTTATGTTCCTCAATCTATTAATTTCTATAATTTCTTTTGTATTATTTGATAATATCATTATCAATTTTTATTATTCTGCGTTTTAATACATAAAATATCAATCTTTGCTAATAAATATACCAATTCTTGTTCTCAAGATATTAAATTTTCATATTCTAATTTTAAAGTTTCGTAAATACGCTAACAATAATTTTTATTGTTACACGATTTCCCCAAATCGTAATCGATTATATCAATTATTAATATTGAAATAGCAAGTATTGATATAAAATTTCTTTCAGTGTAGCTGTGGAGGATAAGAAATTAATTCACTATCGAATTTATTTAAATGAAGACAAAGTATTTATTTTTAATCATTCCTCAGTTTATTCAAAAGAACTCCGAAGAATAAGGAAACAAAAAATATTTGTTTGACAACTTTAAGTACAAAAAATGAGGAGAAGAAAATCTTTGTTCAGTTTGGCAAATAGTTTATCTAGAATTAATTCTCAATTCCGAAAAGAAACTTTGCAATAATATTTTTAATAATTCAATCATTTTGAGTTTGTGGACCTTCATTTTTTGCCCACATTTCAAGTTTCTCAGCTTTTTTAGCCAATTTTTTCCAATAAATCACATTTTGCTCCATAGATATTAGGACTAAATGTAACGTTATGAATAAGTGAACTTTATCTTAAAGTTTACATTATTTCTTCTATCCCCCCTTTTCCCGCTTTTTAAAAATTATTCCTTTTCTCTCATTTTTCCAAGAAATTTTCGAAACAAAAATAAAAATAAAGTTATTTTGTTGTAATTGAAACTATTTTGTTAAAAAGTCATACTATGTGGTTAAAAGTTCAACTATTTGGTTGAAGTTCCCTGTTAAAAAATCATTTTATTTATGTAGATTCATCATTAAATGTAAATAAATTTATTTGCATTTTTATAAATGAATCCATGATTAATTCATCTAAGAAAAATATTTTACATCTCTTTTCCTAAAAGTTTACCTTTTTTTAAATACAAATTTTTAGAAATAATTTTTTGAACTAAAAATGTCGGAAAATGCCTCTCTTTTTCTAGGGATTCCATCTTTTTTAGTTAACATGGAACTGAGTGCTTAAAAATTACCGTTTTTGTTGAATCTGTAAATTTTTGGGTAGAAAATTTATCTTTATTAATAAAAATTTAATTATTTGGTTAAGAATTCATGTATGCTGTTAAAAATTCATATTTATTGGTAGGAAGGTAATTCTCTTGGCTTAAAACTTAACCATTTGTTTCAAAATTTATACATTATGTTAAAACTTTGTGTTTGTCGTAGAAAATAAATATTTGGAACTGAAACGGTACAGATTGGTTGAAATTTAATCTGCTTTAGTTGAGATTCCCTTTAGTTTAAAGTTGAACGGCTTTGATTAAAATTAATTTTTTTTTGAAGAGCCATAATTTTACTGAAAATTTTATCTCTTTGGTTGAAAATTGAACTAGTTTAATACAAATTATTTATTTTTTTAATCTTTAATTTTTCTTAAGTCTATATGTAAATGTATCTGAATCAAAAATTAATCTCCTTGATTCAAAATTCAACTAGCTGGTTAAAAGTTTGTTTTTTGTTGAGAATGCGTCTTTTTTAGTAGAAAATTATATTTCTTAGTTCAAAATACATCTGTTCAATTGTAGGATACAAATTTTGCACTGTTTCGTATCACATTAAACGCTTCTGTGATCTTTTTTTCATTTAAATTTTTTTTTCAGTTAAAATTCGACTATTTCATTTTTGATTAATAATTATTAACCAATCCAATCAATTATATTAGATTATTAGATTTTATTAGATGAAATATATTTGATCTTGCTTAGTTTCCAAATTCAAATAATTGGTTAAAAGTTGATGTAGTTGGTTAAAAATGTATTTGTTCTGTTGAGAATTTGTCTTTTTAGTAGAAAAATAATCTTTTTGGTTCAAAATTTAACTGTTTTGTAAAAATATAATCTTTAGGGTTGAACATTTAACATTTGCGATGAAATTTATTGTCTTTCTTGACTGAAAAATTTTCTTTGTTTAAAAATATAACTCTTTTTGGAAACTTCCCTTTTTGGAATGATAATTAATTATTTTTTATATTCTTTTAATCCTTTTTCTTTCAATTTAGGCTTCTTTGTTTTAAAAAAGAAAATATTTTTTGTTTAAAAATTGAATCACTTTCATGAAAAATATTTTTTTTAGATCAAGCACTATTTTTTGGGTAAATGTTTAATTTATACTCAGTTGAAAAATAAACTGTTTTATAGAAAAATAAGGTTTGTCGTAGAAAATTCCTCTATTTTTCTGGAAAATTCAACAATTTCGTGGAAAATTCTACTTTTTTTTTTACAAAATTGAACTGTTTTGTAGATTTTTCAAAATGAAAATTATACATATTTTGCAATGAAAATTAAACCTATAGTATAAACCTATAGTATAAACCTATAGTATAACATTTGGTTAAAAATTTAATAATTTTCATGAAAATTCATTCTTTTTAGATGAAATCTTGTCTTGATGAAACATTTTTTTGACTAAAAATTCAATTATTTTATTATCCGTCTCTCCGTTTTAAAAACTTATCTCTATTGGTAGAAATTTCGATTTTTTAGTCAAAAATGCAACCATGTGGTTAGAACTTTTCACTCTTTTGTAGAAAATTGAAGTGCTTCGTAAAATTTTTTTTTTTTATTAAAAAAAATGTGGTCGGCTAAATATTGAATTAATTTGTTGAAAATGTATTTGGTTCGTTAAATATTTGTCTTCTGCGTAGAAAATTAATCGTTTTGGTTGAAAATTCATATTTTGGGTTACAAATTCATTTGTTTGTTTTAAAACATAACTTTTTTGTATAAATAAAAACCTGTCTTGGTTAAAATATAACTAATGTTGAAAACTAGATTTTTTCTTTTAAAATTTATTTCCTTTGGTAGAAATTATATCTCTTTGGTTAAATTTTTTTGTCTATTCTACTTTGCTGGTTTGTAAGAAACAGCAATGATTAAATTAATAAACAAAATTTATTCGGCTAAAATTATTAATTATAAGGGGGAAGGGGTTCAAACTGACAGTCTCTAAGGAAGCAGGGTATGTGGTTCACAATTTTAGGACAAAAATGTACGATATTTTAGCACGACCCCAATTCCTTAACTCAATAAACTTTTTCCCAGTTTATCAAAGATTTATTTCCTTAGTGTAAAATTCTGATAGCGAATGAATTTTCCAATAAAAGTAATGAAACGCAGAACTTTGGTCTCTTATTTTTCTGAGGTATTTCGAGCTATTTCGAGAAACGACGAAACACGCCATTACTTTTGATAAGTTGGGACGTAAAGCAATATAGCTAGCAAGTTAGACGTTTGTGTTTCCCCTGGCAATATTCTTCGCATTTTCGAGTCGCACCTTCGACATAATAGCGTACGATTCAACGGAACTTGATTCGCGATTTCATCGCTTCCCGGCTATTCGAACGAGAGTTCGTTGGATATTGGTGATTTCGGAAAAAAAGATCAATTCTCTGGAGCCATTTTTCATAATGCCGTAGCGCATTTCTTGAAGCTGATGCCCTTCACCACTCCGATCCCCTTTACCTACTACCCTTATCGTGCGTTTCACCCCTGCAAAATATTGGGGTGGAGATAGTTTTTCAATGGATGCGAAGGTCTAACAGAATACCGAGATAATGCGTTATGCATTTTTCATTTCTACTCAACTTTGCTGTATAAGAGTAGACCGATTTGGTTGATGCAGAGAGAGGATTCATGTCTTCACACCCTCTTCAATAGATGTCAATCATTTTTTTGTCGTTTTCCATAATGAAGGCATTTTTTGCAGGTAAATAGTGTTTCATTAAATAAAGAAATTTTTCAATTTAAATAAAAAATTATTATTAATACATAATTTTTATATTTTATGTTATTTTCGGAGAAGAAGTATCAAGTGGAGAAGGCAAATGAGTCAAAAACCTCATCAGGCTAATTTATTAAAAGAAACAGAGTCTTGGTTCTCGCGACGCGCGCTCGATAATTTATTTGTCTCGCGCAAACTTGTTAAAATTAAAGTTTAAAGCATCGACAACTTTCATTTGGTGATTGTAAATTCTTTTTTGTTAAAGCTCCTTCGGCATTATGTTGAACTCAATTATATCAAATTTATATTATATTTATTTCTGTACTGGCAGTGCTTATTCAGATATTGAAAAATAATTTACAAATCTCCATTTTAATTCTGTTTTTTATTATTCGTTAAAAAATTTATTTTTACTGAATTATTTTTATCATTAAAAAATCTGCATTCTATTAAAATAAAGATTACAATGAAAGATTTTACTGCAACTTGTGTCGTTTTTCCATAAATTTAATTTTTTTATATTCAAAGTAGATGTACTTTAGAAGAAAATTTTTGGTAAATAAAATGTTATTCTATCTTGCGTCATTTTTTCAAAAGATCACTTTTGTGTTTTTAATGTATTTTCTTTAGAGTTATAACAAACTTGTAGATATTTTATGGTTAAAAAACTTTTGTCTGTTCATTTTATCCGTCTCTTGTGTCGTTTTTCCAAAAATGTATTCCAAACATTTATTTTTTTAGTTTTAATATTGTAGGAATATCAACAAAAGAAATAATAGGACCATCAGGACCATCTTGTTTATGAATTTTTGGCAGACCATAAGATTTAGCTAAAACTATGTCAGTAAAAGTCAGGTCATTATTGTGGTATTTAAATAATTATTATTGCCATTAAGATTTTAAAAGTTTTTTGACGTGTCCGCCTGTGATTTTCTGAAAGCATTTTTATTTAAAAGAATGCATTCTTGTAAGTGGATTTATCAGAAATAAAATTTGACATTTTTAAAATATAAGTAGATTCTTTTAAGCAAGCAGTGAGATTGACTTTATCAGAATTAGTAAAGAAAGATATCAAGATTATTTTTTAAAAAGATTTTTGTCTTATTTAATTTTTTTAAGTCTCCATCTTCTTTAGATGTATGAACATCTTTCTTTAACGTGATATCAATATTCATAGTGACTTTTTACCTAGTTTCATTTTTAAGGTCATTATGTAGATATGACGATTAAAGAACTGATTCAAAATTGTTGACAGTACCCATTATTTCTTATTTAAAATATTTTGAAGCAACTTTGTAATCAGGTCCTAAGGAGACAATGTTAATAATGTCTGTTGGTATTTGAATGTCCGTTACATTTTTGAACCAATGATCTTTTTTGTGTTCAACAGAGTTGAATTTTTTAAACCGATAAGTCAAAAATCTTTTATTATCATCATTAATATCAGAGTCAAAAATGTCCTTTCTAATTTTTTAAATTGGTTTCTTTAATAAAATCGTTGCTTCTGCATTTAAAAAAAAATTGACGTTTTTCATAAATTTAATTTTTTTATATTCAATGTAGATGTAATTTAGAAGAAAATTTTAGGTAAATAAAATGTTATTCTATCTTGTGTCATTTTTTCAAAACATCACTTTTGTGCTTTTAATATATTTTCTTTAGAGTTTATAACAAACTTGTAGATTTTTTTTGGTCAAAAAACTTTTGTCTGTTCATTTTATTCGTCCCTTGTGTCGTTTTCCCAAAAATGTATTTTTTTAAGTTTTAATATTATTTTTTAAAACTGAAAGAAACTCTAATCTTCCTATCTAAAATTGAACAATAACAAATTTATTGATCTTTTTAGTCTGTTAATTTTAGTTTGAAAATTACGAACGAAAACTACGTGTAATATCAAAAATTATTCATGAAAAATTTCAAAGAGTTTTCACTATTTTTTGCAAGAGCAACACTTTTGTCTATTTTTTAGTTAATGACAAATTTGTAGATCTTTTCAGGGCGCGCAATTTTATTTGATTCATTTTTTTCTTATCTGGCATAGTTTTACCGCACAATGAAAGTTTTGTTCTCTTGACTTTTTTTATATCATGCGTTGTTTGGCTTAAAATTTGAATTTTTTTGTTTTTTATTTTGAAAATGCTGTAATTCTGATAATTTTAATTTGATCGAAAAAAGTCAAAAGGATCAATTGTTCGAGTTCCTGAGTACTATAAATAGCAGTACATATAACTTTTAGATATCGAAAAAAAGAGTCTCAAATAGTTGGAAAATGGGCTCACTTTTTGAATTTTCATCGAAAAAGCTGGTTTAAGAAACTCATTCTTTCTTTTTAGGCCTTAAAAAAGTGTACCAAAGTAGAATGCAATCTGATCAATCTTTCGAAAGTCATCGTGCCTAAAGAATACAGACCATAGGCAGACAGACAGACTGATAGACACCTTCGTAAGAAATAGTTGTTTTTTTCTGACTCAGGGGGTCTCAAGACGTGGAGATTTGATGAAAGTGGACAAAGTGAAATTTGACATAAAAACAATATTTCTTATTATGGTGAGAATGTAGTTTAAAAATAATTTGAACGCGTCTAAAATAAAAATAAAATACGAAGAGCCCATTTCAGTTCGATTGAATTAATGATCTAAAGTCAACTGAAGAGACAAACTATGTCGTATCATATACATACATAAAAACATGCCAAAACACAAACATAAATTGAAAAAAAATACAAATTAATATCCCTCTACTGATTTGAAAGTTAATCACATATCTAATTTTCGTAATAAAGGAAAGTACGTTTTACTCAGTGTTCATTAATAAGAGTCTTTAAATATGTTTTGTTTCACTCACATAAGATTTAAGACATTGTTTACAGAAAAATGATTAAACTAGATTGATTTCATCCCAAATTTCTCAAGTATCTTCACCTAATTTTATTACAGAACTTAAAATTTGTTTAATTGGAGGGATCATAGCATTCGTGTAACTATTTCAAATCTTGGGCAGTTTTGTAAAATTATTAGAAAAAGAAAGTTGACATACATGTGATTGAATCTGATTTTTGTTTACAAGCTTGTTGTAGGAGGGATATTTAATTTTATTCATGCGGATTTTTATGTTTTTATTAATGAAACAAATTGGACAATCATTATTGATCAGTAACTGATCAATCATTTTTAAAGTTTTAAACTGAAAATTATTATCAGATAATAATATTGCTCTGTCAAAAAGATTGTACACGATACTCTTTTTCTGTTGGAGAGGATGATTTGGAAGAAAGTTAATTAGTCTGCCTAATGACATTGGCTTTCAGAACCAATTAGTGATATTATGATTATTTATCATTCCTAATTAAAGTCTTGTTCAAAAAAGTTATAGTCTTATTTTGTTCTAATTCAAAGGTAAATTTTTATTATAAGAATTGTAGGTCTTGATAAATATATCAACATGTTTTTTTAATGCATATGATTGTATCGTCGACATATCTGAAATATAGAAGAGGAACGCATTTATAAATATTTTTAAACTTTCTTAGATATGTTTCTTCCAAGTCATCCATTACAATATCCGCAAACAAAAGTGAGATTGGGGAGCCCATCAGCGTACCATACATTTGTTTATAAATATTGTTATTAAAAGTGACAAAGGTATTATCAGAAAGGAATATAGTACAATTTATAATATTATTAAATGGAATTTACATTGGTTGTGAATAAATTTAGCTCTTTTTTCTAAACATTCTAAAACCACGTTTCAAGGAATGTTTGTAAATAACGAGCTGACATCAAGAGAAAGAAGAACATAATCATCGTCTATGTTTATATCTTTAAGTTTTTCTTTTAATTAAAAATTGTTATTAACATGTTAACATGTTAACATTTAGCTAAAACTATGTCAGTTAAAGTAAGGTCATTATTGTAGTATTTGTATTTAAATAATCATTGCCATTAGGATTAAAAAATTTGTTTGATGTGTCTGCCTGTAATTTTCTCAAAAAATTTTTATTTACAAGAATGTAAGTCGATGTGTCAGAAAGAAAATTGGACATTTTTTAAATGTGAGTAGATTCTTCTAAAGAAGCAGTGAGATGGACTTTGTCAGCATTAGTAAAAAAGATATCAAGATTATTTTTTTAAAAGATTTTCACTTATTTAGTTTTTTTTTTAAAGTCACCATCTTCTTTAGATGCATGAGCATCTCTCTTTAAAGTGTTATCAATATTCATAGTGAGTTTGTATCTAGTTTAATTTTTAAGGTCATTTTGTAGATCTGACGATTGAAGAACTGATTCAAAGTTTTTTTATAGTACCCATTATTTCTTGTTTAGAATATATTGAAGCAATATTCTATTCTTTAAGAACGTGTTTGATCTTGGATCCATAACGTTTGTCAATAGAATGGAAAAAATTTGATGTTACCAGTGGTGTTGATTTTGTCTCCTTTCAGAGACTCTAATTCATTAAAGAAACCATAAAATCGCCTTTATAGCTTTATTGGAGAAGAAGCATCGATTGACGAAGGCAAATGAGTCTACATCTAATATTTATTCATCAAAAAGATTTTTTGAATCAGCTCAATCTATAACCGAAAAGGTTGATAAAGTTATTTAATTTTTCAGCCAAAAATATGAATTTTCCACCCAGAACGCTATGTGGGAAAAATTCGAATGGAAGGACCAGATGACACAATTACAAATTTTAATTTTCTAAAACGATTACAGTTTCATTAAAAATAATTAATGAAATCAACAACTAATGAGAGTCCCGTTTTTTCCTTCTTCTTGAGGCTGATCTCCTCGACACACTTTAGTTATCGACCATCGACTCCTGCATATCAGATACGTTGAGTCCTACCCTTGACTAATCGAACTCGTTATGTGATCAATTACTTAAATTACGTAACGGATTATAGACCCTATTGAAGATCCCCCCTCACCCTGTAACAAAACATAATACAAAATTGGTAAACCCCATCCCCTTCCTTTACGTAATTTTTAGTTTCCAGAAATGTTTTGCTAATTATTGCTAGTAGAATTAAGCAACGTCCCAGAACTTTATTTTCAAAATTCCCTGACTTTTCCTTGAATAATTTTTCATTTTCCTTTAATAATTTTTTATTTTCCTTGATAATTAATATTCAAATATCAGCATTTTAATCTTGTAACACTTTTAACGTAATGCAATAACGTATCGTAAAAACTTAATAACTTTTAACGTCAACCAAAAAGACGAATTTTCAATGAATAAAGATTTTTCAGTTCCAAAATTAATTTTAAACCAACAAAAGGCGTTTTCTCTAAACAGTTCAATTTTAAACAAAATACTTAAGTATTGATTTCCAGAAATAATTTTTTAACAATGTATTTAGAGTATTGCCCATTTAGTTGAATTATCAATTAAAAATGATTAGATTTCAACAAAGTAGTTCAACTTTCAACCAAAAAGATGAATTTTTAACTAAAGCTATACATCATCAAAAAAAAGTTTCCTAAAATAGTGATGCAACTAAATTGTTCAAACAAAATAGTTGAATACTTAAGCACAGAAGAATAATTTTTAACCAAAAAGTTGCCTTTTAATAAAAAAATGAAATTTCTGCTAAAATAGATAAATTTTTAAATAAAGAAAGTTGTTGGACTTTCGGATAAAAAAGATTTTAGTTGACATTTCACAAGAAATCAGTTTCTCTGAAAAAAATTAAATTTTCAATTCGAAAAGACGATTTTTTAACTAAAAAGCATGATTTTTCAATACAATTGTTGAATTCTCTACCAAATAGTTGCATTTTTGTCCAAAAAAATATGAATTTCTCTTGAACCAAATGAATTTTCATTTAAAAAAGAAAACAAATTTTCAAAAAAATAGTTGAATTTTCTTCCAAAAAAGATTCCAGTTGACTTTTCAAGATCAAGATACACATTTACAAACAAAAATTAAATTCCTGCAAAAAAATTGTATTTTCAGTTTAGAACGAGGAACTTTTAGCCAGAAGCGATGCATTTTCAATAAAATTGTTGAATTCTCTACTAAATACTTGCATTTTTATCAAAGAAAGATGAAATTTCTTACAAATGAATTTTCATTCAAAAGAGAATACAAATTTTTGAAAAAATAGCTAATTTTTCTTCCAAAAAAGATTCCTGTTGACTTTTAAGATAAAAAATGAATTTTTTAACATAAAGTAAGTTTATACGAAAAAACTGAATGTTTAATCGATATGACGAATTTTTATTCAAAAAAGATTAAATTTCTTTTAAAACAATAAATATTGGAAAATATTAATTTTTCACTTCAAAAAGACGAATTTCTTCCACCAAAAAGGAACAATTTAAAGCAAAACAGTTGAATTGCTTACCAAATAGTTCCATTTTTATCCAAGAAAGATAGCATTTGTAATAAAACCGAAAAGATTTCAGTTCATTCTTCAACACCAAATTGTTATATTATCAATACAAAAATTCATTCTCAACCAAAACTAAACTTCAAACCAAGAGATGACCAAAAAAGCAAACGTATTTTTCTAAAATAGAGAAATGAACTTTGACCCGAAAATATGAATTTTCAGCAAAAAAGTTAATTTGCAAAGAAATAGTTAAAATTTTTACCTTAAAGCCAGATGTTAAACCTCAAACGTTGAATTTGCAACAAAGTAAACTCTTTGATAAAAAAATATAACCAAATTGTGAAATTTTGAAGCGAAAAGACAAATTTTCTAAAATTAGTTTTATTTTTAACCCGCAAGCATGAATTTTTAAGAAAATCTTACATTTCTAGCTAAATAGTTGAATTTTAAACTAAGATATTTTAATTATTTAAGAAAAAATAAAATACTTTTTAAATTAGTTCAAGGTTCAACTGAATATAATAGTAGGATTTTGAATTAAAAAGAATTACCTTTCAACTAAAAGCGATAACTATTTGACCAAATAGAAGGATTTTTTTCGAAAATAGATGGATTTTTGACCAAAAATATAATAGTATACTTTTCAATCAAAAATAATACTTAAAGTTTAACTTAAAATTGTTGCATTTCCTTATTAGATTCTCTTAGTTGAGTTCGCATTTAAGCGAAGGAAGAGAAAAAAGGGAATTGTCTTAAAATAAAGGAAAAGAGAAATTCTTTAGAAAGGGGAAAAGTGAAGAAATTATTTTTAAAACACAGAGAAGTGGGAAAAAGAGGATTTTTTGAAACGGGGAATTGAGGTGACAAAAGAGCAACTCTTTTAAAAAAGGGAAAACCCAGGAATAAGGGAACCATTCACGATATTTAAAAAATACCGGAATAAGCCGACGAAGCATTTCTCTTGAAACAGTACCTTATGGAACCTAAACCAGTTGGAGGCTCAAGTACCAATTACAGGAGCCCGCGAGAGATATAAAGTTGAAATGGAAATTCTGGTACAGGAGCAATGCTCGATTATACCTAGAGGTTCATTATGCTCATATCAATTTGGACAGAATTTATATTTCAACGCGGTTGATTCTCTAATAAATTTCCAAGTACGCGTCAAATGAAGCAGCTGTTCATTAGCGATTTAGTATCTTTTGTGCCAAGTCGATAATACGCATCGATTTGAATAAGCATGCGAAGGTTATACAAATGGGCTCGCAATCATTTCGTGATTCGCGAATTCGCGTTAGTTTGGAGTACAAAATATACTACAATGCTGCTGTTCAAATATCCAACGCTCGTACTTTCCCTCCACTACTTTCCCTACTTTTTCTTACTTCTTCTCTCCCTCTATAATTTCCATCCCTCCACTCCTCCCTTCTCCTATTTATCCCTCCTATACTTTCCTTACTACCTCTACTCCCAC
>JAWWLR010000054.1:86909677-86920466 GCA_035041075.1 Acraspis erinacei | reverse complement strand
GAAAATAAGTAGCTGTTTGGATTTTCCCAGACGCGGGCCAATATGTAAAGTCTGGCCAAAAACATTGTACCTTTATTTTTTTGTATCAGTTAATACAATCTGGGCTTTATTTTGTTTAATAAATTTTAAGGATGGTAAATCCTCAGGGTGGATTCACAGTAAAAATCCATCCGTGAAAATCCAAACAGATACATATTTTGCACCACTATAATATATGTATACATATTATTCTTACCAATATAATTAAGTGTGCCGATCAGGGTAAAGACCAGATTGTAAATGTTCTTTATTTTTCAGATTACACAAAAACAGGCTAATTCTTCAATTTTTGAAAAGTTTAGCTAATAAATATTTTAAGTCTTGTATTATATATACAAGAAATTTCTGTTTCCCCCTTCCTATGCGTAGTTATTAAACGGCCGGGTGACGTCATAACTTTAAACAAAAACGACCTATTTTATTCAGGAGTGCCTTATCTCTTGCAGACCTATTATCATTTCACCTTGATAAACTGAGTCTAAAGTAAACGCAGACAAAAATTTCAGCTATTTGGCAATGCTTTTTGCGCTTCTTCTAAATCATCTATTTAAAGAAAAAAGTAATATGAATCAAGTATGGAATGTGTGGACCGATTTTTCAAACCTTTAATTCAGTCTTTTAAATTTTGAATAATTTTGCAATCTATTATTACTAAATTTCTAAGTCAATATTTTCTAATCAAAATTAAAGCTTTTTTTAGTTTTTAAATATATAATGGTAATTGCTAAAAAGTTGACCACTTTAGTTTCAAATGCTTTTCCACTTTTCCTTTAAATAATAAATTTTTTCTACAATTATCTCAGGAAAGTACTTTGATCAAATCGAAGTTTAGTAGCAAAGAAACCCAGGAAACAAATTCTTCTTAACGTCCAATAATCAAGTTAATGTATAGAATTCCTGAAAATAAAATCAAGAATCTAACGATCGAATTGGGAAAACAAACCACAAACAAAAATCCTCAAAAAATTTATGTAATACACTTTTATGGATTCTTATGATTCAAAGTGAAATTATAAATAAAGAATATTAGTAAAAAAAATGTAAAAGATAGTTGTTCATACCTATATGGGTTTAATATTTTAAGAAATTATTTTAAATTTACAGAAACATTTGAAAAATATTTAAAGATTTCTCCTAATTTCTTATTTATTTTTTATGTATTAATTTAAAGACATGAAAATAACAACTCGATAAAAGCATTGATGTTTTCTACCCCCCCCCCTCCCCTCCCCCAATATTATCTGAACGTGCGAAATCAGCCAATAGACTTTTCAACATTAGGGTCAAATGAAAATTGTAAAATTAGCCAAATCGTTCGAGCTAAAGGTAAGAAGTGTTTCGATAACTTTAGACATTTTTTCAATTTAGGCGATTTAGAATTTCAACAAGGTGTTCAAAATATTTTTATTTTGAACTATAAACATTCAAAACGAATAAAGTTGGCATATTTTAATTACGGTGTAAAATCTAAAATTGAGTCATTAATTTCTTTCTATCCTTCTGATTACTGCTCAGATAAGATGTTACAATTAAAATTAAAAATAAATATTTAAATAACGTAAAATTTTATGAAAGCCATAATAGCTATCTTCGGATTTATTTTAAATTACAAATAATAATTATAGTTTATGTTATTTCGAATTGAAGCACATATTTCAATTTGATAATTAGGTTACCAAAATACGAAACGTGTAACGAGCTGGCGTAATATGCTATTTTAGGTAGTCCATAAATAATTTATAATAATTTTAAGAACTTCTTTATATTCCAGTAAGGATTTTTTAAACATGGATATACTTATGTATGTATATTGTACGTATTTAATTTAAAATGTCTTTTCTGGATATTCAAGTTTTGTCATGTAAGGAAAATAATATCATGTCCCTTTGGTTCATGCTGAAGACATTTTAGGTTCGACATAACTCAATCCAAACAAAAACATGCCTTTGCTTATTTTCAAAAAATGGGAAATAGAGCAAAAGAGAGATATTTGCATTTCTCAATTTGCGTTGTTAGTTTCTAGCAAAAATTATATACAAAACTTGTCACAATTTTTCCAAAATTTCTGGCTATTAAATTCATAAGTAGATTTCATTCGAAAAATACGAATTCAATCATGAAATTTATATTCGGCCTAATATACGATGTGTCAATACGATTGTTTTTAATTTTTAACAAAACTTTATTTATCGACAACAAACTTAGTCAGGATGAAATTCTCACAAAAAAATATTTTAGTAACTAATTTAACTAATTTAGTGATTTACAGTTTATTTTCTGGCGATTTCAAAAAAATGTCCGCAAATGTGTTTAGAAAATTCCAAACTGCTGGAATTAATCAGACAATGGGGACTTGTAGAAACTTTTTTATTTGCTTATATCAGTTTTTTAAATCTCTTCTTAATATATCACTTACAACGACTCACGCAGAATATAGCGTTTCCAGATCTAAGTACATTCTAAAATTTTTCTGTGAGGTTGAAAATAATTTATCTTGTTTTGTTGCCTGAGAACGAGGAATTGTTATTTCCTTCTACTTTAAAATCTTCGAAAGTCATGAAATTTCTCCTCTTCTGTCGGGTGCATTAGCACCGGTGCACTTCGTCCTGTAATAGGTATTTTAAACCGATGCAGTTTTCCATTAAATCCAGCATATATTCCAAAAAATATATTATGTTTATTTAATAGTCCAAGGGCGTAACCATTGTCTGTTGTTAATGAACAAAAATGCTTGTTTACTGGTATTGAGATAAAAGTGCCATTTTTTGTTCGCGTGGCAAAGCCAGGAGGATACGAAAAGTCTCTGATTATCAACTTTCTATGTGGCTTGGGCTGCTGGAAAGGTATGATTAAAGAAGCAGGCCCGGTTTGACGTGGTCTGGCAAGAAGAGGTATGCCATGAGGAGTTCTGACATTAGAAGACCCCACAGACGAAGAAGATCCGGCAATTCCTTCATTATTAAGGACACGGTCGGTCTGTGAACTGAATTCTGCAAGAAAAAATAGGAATACCTAACATATGTACATTTAAAAATAGAGCTATCTATTATGATCCATGCGAACATTCATGCAAAAATGCACAAATGCCATTAGCTATAGCTACCAAAATTCTTTTTTTGTATTACCTATCAACCGTGTGCGAAGAACAAGGTTTAAAAAATATAAAATGTGTTGTATTTACCAATAGAATAAAGATTGATGACCAAAGTGAAGACCAGATTATTAAGGACCCTCATTTGAACAGTGCACCTAACTAATATTCTTATTGTTCCAGTATATAGACTATTCTGAGATGTATGTCCTTCTCATTTCTCAAGCATAGATCGTAAACCTCTCGGTGAAATAATAAATGTTATGTAACATTAATTAATCTATTCACGAGTGACTCGCAGATTTATTATATTGTTTCACCTTGAGAAACTTAGATAATTTATGTTTAAAATAAAGGCAAAAAACCCGTTTTTTTTCAAAAATCGGCCTTGAGCGTTATATGTGTAGCAACTAGCAGACTAATGTTTGTAAAGTTTTTGTAAAATTCTCCATATTCCACTGCAACTTTTAATCGAATTTTTCGATAAGATTTATTAACGATATAAATAAATTCTTTTTACAAAAATACTAATCAAACATTTGTCTTTATCTTTATTTTCTTGTAAGGTTCTTTCCCTCGGCTTAATATATTTCCCAAAATATATAAGATTTAGCGGTTTCGCGGAAAAGACGAACCTTATAAGAAAAAGAAAGTTAAAAATGTATATTATTTTATTAAAATTTATGAAGCAATGATACAAACATTTTTGAATGGCGATCCGTTGGATAAGGATATTAGCCTTTAGATCAAAACGAATGTTTTTTCAGAACATCAACATTTTCTTTGTCTTTAAAAGCTTAAGAAATTAGTCCTTAAATCTACCTACATTAAAGTTATTTCAATGTATGATTTAAAAAATATTTAGCTATAAATCCAATTTTTAACGTTTATAATGTCAAGAGCAAATCTTTTAAATTTTTTAATCTAGACCAAGAATTTGAATACATATTACGTAAAGACTAAGTTATTATAAAAATATAATAAATATTAAATTATATTTCTTCTGAATATAACAATATTATCACAATCTTTCAAGTTTTCCAGATCCTTTAGTTATCACAATACATTTAACTGAAAAAAGATGAAGCTAGAACAGAGTTGAATAAAAAGTTCGAAAGTTTTAAAATGCTACATATTAATTTATCACATTATGAAATGAGAGTATGTTTGGAAATACTCAAGTTGAAATAAATCGTAAAAATACTTATTTTTCAATATTTGTATCTGTTCTGAATATATTTATAAAATATTAAAAAAATTTGTTTGATTTATTAAATTTACATCCATCAAAAATTTATTCTTCTTTTTCTTGTTTGGTGGAATACGCGCAGCAAAAAGAAAACTTATATGTATATTCATTTTTTTTTATTTAGGTGCTCCATATTCCGCTATAATTTTTGATAGAATGGACATAGGGTAATGCCTAAAATCATTGGCCTCTACAATGAAATAAAATACACAGATGAATAATAATCAATATTATGAAGATATAAAATAAAGTTATAAAGTTTAACTAAAGTTAAATTCATGCCAACATCACTGATATTATCTAATAATTAATACTCAAATATTAATAATAATAATCTACCAAATAGACCCGTAAACAAAAAATAAATTTTAATATAGGCCATTTTAAAAGACGATGCGCGCGCAAATTTAAATTTGAAGTTGAAATAAAAAGACAGTAAGCTATTTTGGATCGTTTTTTGTTTGATAATTTTTAGTTATGTCTAAAACATTTTATTTCCTTTTACTGAATAAGTACGTCGTCAATATGCTATGTGTTCCTATGTTTTCTTGTGGAATTTTCGGAAGTCAAAAAATTTCACCGCTTCTTCCGGGCGCATTATTACAGGTCTGCCGCCTCCCATGGGGATTTTAAATCGATGAAGTTTGCCATCAAATTCAGCATATATTCCAAAAAATTCAAGATGCTCATTCAATAGTCCAAGAACGTAATTATTGGCTGTTGATAATGAACGAAAAGGGCAGCCTGTTGGTATTGGCTTAAACTCATTAGTTAATTGATCCCTCGTTAGAAAGCCAGGAGGATAAGAAAAGATTTTGTATTTCAACTTTCCATGGGGTTCGGGATTTTCGAAATTTATGATCAAAGAAGAAGGTCCAGTATGATGGGGTCTGTCACGATGAGGTATGGCACGGAGAGGTGCGACATTAAGAGGTCTCGCATTAGAAGATCCGCCAGAAGAAGAATTTCCGGGAGTGCCTTCATTATTGTCTCCACTATCGGATTGTGAACTTAATTCTGCAAAAGGAAATATAATTAGATACATTTTTTATTCTTAATATGCTTGCACCCTGCTTTTTTGCACACCAGGCACGAGAAATCGAATTTTAGATGTAAATGTTTTAAAAAATGATATTTGTTACATTTACCAATAAAACTGAGACTGATGACAAAAGTGACAGCCAGGTTATAAAGTACCCACATTTAAAATATCGAGGAAGAAACTGGTTAAGGGTGAACTTTATTAACAATGTAACTAAAAAAATCCTTATTCTTCCAGTATATATACTATACTGAGATATTTGTTTTTTTCGCTTCCCAACGACAGATCCTAAACGGCCTGGTGACATCATTTATTCGTATTCAACATTAATTTATTTATTTAATGTTGGCTCGCAGATGTTTTATCATATCATTTTACAGTGAGATACTGAGATAAATTGTGTTTGAAGTAATCGCATATAAAAAACTAAGCGATCTATGAAAACTTAAGATATCTTTCATTTACAGGCAAAAGCGTTTTAATTAGTTTTGTAATTTATTCACTAATTATTTATAAATTTAGAATATCACTATTATTATCGTCAGTTCAAATGCAATAAATAAGCTTACCTTTTAAAATTATAAATGTTACGTTCCAAACAGAAATGGAAATTTAGAGAACTAAATTAAAGCATTACAAAATTGTAATATGTCGCGGCCATAAATCTTGTCTACTTTGTTTTTCTTTAGTTGAATACACAAAGCAAAAAGAAGGCTAACGTTTGTAAATATTTTTTATCGTTCCCCATACTCCACTGTAACTTTTTATGAAATATTTCGAAAACATTCATAAACGTTTTAAACAAATTCTGTTAACAAAGGCACTATTTAAACATTCTTATTTGCCTTTATTGTCTTGTAAGGTGTCAGAATATTATACTTTATATGAAAAAATTCCTCTTCAAAAAATGAAAGTTTTTTTCTCCTTGAAAAATTTGTGTCGTTTGTTGTGTCAAAAGCAATTCCTTATAATTTTTTAATCTGCATGAGGCATAAAAATAAATATAACCTAATGTCACATACAAAATTCCTCATTTTAGTTTATTAGTTATCAGATGCAACCTCACATCCCAAAATAACCCATTTGCACACAGCTCCTTTTCGAATATCGAAAATTTAACCAATATATTCATAAATTTTTATTTCAATTTAATGACAAAATATTGCATTTTAAAATGTTTAATTTAATATTTCTTAATTTTTTGTAGTTTTCAATTTTCTTGATGTTTTAGTATTAAATTTGAATATAAAATCTGGCAGATTCTGATTTAGAGATTCCCAATTCTTTGATTTCAAGTTTCGTCAGTTATAAATTTAGTAATTTTAGATTTAAATATTTGAAATTGTTTGGTATAAATTTTAATTGTACAAAATTGTCTCGTTTCTTTAATTGTTTAGATTCGTTCAATATCAAATTGAAAAACGCAGTAGAGATATAATTTTCGATTCTGAGAAGTAAAAGAATAATTAAACATTTTAATTTTCGTTATAGTTAAGCAATTTTGAATGAAATACCTCCCTAGTAAATTCTTAACAACGAATAATTAAGAAAATAATTTATAAAATTGAAACTTTAAACAAATGTTTGAAAATTTGAATAGTGTTTTAAACAAATTACAAAAAACGTTCAAAAAGATCAAATTTTTATATCACTAAAGTCAAACAAACAGATTTTGAGATAAATAAGTGCTGAATTGAACTGTGAAAAGTTTTGGTTGGAAAATCTTATGAGGTTCAGAGAATATTTAGGAATACATTTTTGGTTTAGATGCTTGTGATTTTAAATTTGGACGGTGCTTAAAAATTCAATTCTGCGTTTGACTAGGGAGAAAAAAAGTTGTCATTCAGAAATATCTCTTTACAATTATTATCTGAAATTCAAACAGCGATTAAAAAAAAATTTGAGCATTAAAAAAGTGTTTTCATTGATCATTTTATTTTTAATAAATAAATAAGTTCGGATATTTTGTATTTGGATTTTTTCTGTCAGGAATTTCCGAATTCTGGAATATTCTAAAGTGTTCGGGAATTTTATTATTCGGGCATTTTCCCATTCGGGATTTTTATATTTTGGAAATTTTATAATTTCGGGAATTTATTGTTCTTTCGTTATTTTATCTTCAAAATAGCTACAAAATAGTTTTTTAAGATCACAATCGATAAACATTTAACTACTTAAAATGGATAACTCAGTTTAAATAATTTCCTTAATTTTGAATATTTACAACTTTGAGTTCCAACGTTTAAAAATTGTACAAATTTTAAGTTTTACGCTTTAAAAATCTGTATTTTTTATGATTCACAATTCAAAGTTTCTTTAAATTTCAGATTTGGAATTGAAATCTTGACTTTTGATTTCCAAAACCATAACAAACTTAAGCATTTTTATTTATGCCTTTTTTTAAATTAAACTATTTGAAAATGCATTAAAATTAAAATAATTTTGAATTATACACACTGAAATTGAAGGATCTTCAAGATTTCAAAAATTGGTGAAGTTCAATTGTAAAAATCTTTAAAGATTTAAAAATTTATTTTAAATCATGACTAATAATTATATTCTATAGTACCCTAAACTTAAGAAAATATTTAAATTTCATGATTAGGTTCTCAAAACAAGATTCATTTAATGAGCATACGTAATATGCTATTCTTCTCAGTCTGTTAATGTAAATATATTTTACTTTAATTTTTTAATAAAAAGAAAACAAAATAAATGACACGATTTCAAATTGTTTATTTTACTTATTTCGGATGTTACCACACATGTTTCATTCAATTCGGATAAAAATTGCAATATTCATTTGAATGTGCATTTCGCTACGATAATTGTACTTAACTAATTTTCTCTCAAACATTGCCGTTTACTCAAATAATAAATAGCTATAATAAAAAAATGCGAATTCAATCACGGAATTTATATTTGTTAGAACTAAAACTTGATACTTCAATATAATTGTTTTTAATTTGTTTAAACTCGATTAATCAGAAAGAAATTTAGTCAAGATTAAATTGGCTTAAAAAATAAATATTCAAGTTACTAATGTAGTTATTTTCAATTGAGTTTCTGGTGACCTTAAAAAATTTTTCACTTGAAAAATGAATGATATTTGGTGCTAAAAAATTTGCAATTTATATTTCTATGCTGTTTAAAAAGTAAATTTTTTACCTTTAACTTTTTATTTGATTTTGAACCATTATTCTTTTCAATTATTATAAACTATTCAATGTATTGCCAATATTATAAACTATTTGAGCATATCCCAAAATACTTATCAATATTTTCGAAAACTTCAATATTCAATATTGTCCATTTATACTCTTCAGTATTTCAATCAGTTATACACATTCCAATAAACTTTATGGTAATCCAGAATACAAAAGAATATTGTCAAATAAACTGAAATATTAAAAAATATTGTAAAATTATGCCAGTTCCCTTCAAATATTCAAACTGCTAAAAAATATTCAAACTAGTTTTAAAAAGTAGGAAGTATTCAAACTATTCCAGAATATTCTAAGATATCTTGCATCCTTCATAAAATTTCCAAAGTTTTTCTTTTACTCAAAACTTTTCCATAAATGAATAAACATACCAGATTTTCTGTTTGAAAAATTTGTTCAATTCAGAAACTGAATTGAAAATTACGGAACCGAATGGACGCTGATAAAGTTGTCATTTGGGTAAAATGATCAGGAAAAACTGTATTTATTTTCTGTTTTCATTGTTATAACAAAATATTTCAAAACCGATAATGAAAAATCGGCCTTGAACCTTCTGTGGACCATTTGTTATCTTTTATTGCGAGGAATATCCAAAATTCTAATGAATTCAAATTTAGTAAATTAACTAACCGTTTAAAATTATTAATGCAACTTTGCAAAAAGGGAGAGAGTATAAATAAATAAAGAAGAATTAGAATACTTAGATGGAATGTCTTACATTCCTGCGATTTTGGCCGTATAAAAATTTATTTTTACTTCTTTTTTTAATTATAAGAACAAGATAATGAGAAAACGTATACTTCGGTCCAAAAATGCATTGCAAATTTTTTCCAAAAAGTTTCCATTTAATTAACATGGGAAATTCTGCATATTCGAAAAAATGAACTCATACATCGGGGTTTGATCAAAACGTGCCAACTTTTATAGGGGTTGAAGAGGAGTGTTTGCGAAATAAAATTATAATAATAATAATAATAATAATAATGAAAAACTACATTTTTAGGTATTATTCTTCATTTTAAATAATTTTTAATTGTTTGAAACATTGAACTAATTTAAACAGTTATTTATTCCCAAAAAATAAAATAAATAAAATCCTATTTTCTGAATTAAATGTAATAGTTGGTAATTGTTTGGAGTGGTAAATTTTTAAAAACATTATGTAATTATTTCAACAATTTGGTATTTTTTATTTTCAAAATGCTACTTTTTGTATAATATTCACATTATTTTGGTTCATTTTATTTAATGCCTAAAAGATTTCAAATTATTTAAAACATTTTTATTTGCTCAATTAGTTTTTTCGATAAATTAAAAAAAATAATAACAAATAGAATACATATAAATATTGTTCTGACTTAAAAACGTCATGTCATTGTTGAAGTAATTTCTTTCGTATTTCATACATACTAAATTTGAAGGAAACTTAAAAAAAACAATAATTAATTTTGTAAACAAGGATATCAATCTTTTAGCAGAATGTTATACTCATTAAGATCATTGAATATTACTTTAATTTTATAAAATACAATTTTTTCAATATTTTTGGAAAAAATTTTGTTTAAATAAATTCAGTTCGTTTAAAGAATTAAAAATGGTTAATATATTATTTCTATACACTATACACTCAACAATATTATTGTATGTGTTTCATTTTATATTATTTTTTTAAAGTTTTTGAAAGAATACTGCTTGAGCAAATAAAAATTATTTATAAAAATAAAAATGTTTTACGCATTAGAAGAAATTTATAAGAATGATGTAATTTTTCTACAAAAAGTAGCAAGTTTAGAAAAAAGTTGATACCTTTGACTCAATTTTTGGAAATTTGAAAAATAAACAATAATTAATTGTTCAAATAATCACATAATATTTTTGAAAAAATTCACCAATCTAAACAGCGCCTAACTTTAAAATTTCATTCAAAAAAGACGATTTGTCACATTTTTCTAGATAAAATAATTGTTTAAGTAAGTTATAATTATTTAATCAATTAAAAATAATTTCACAGGTCATAGTGGATATTCAATATGTCATTTGTATTTATTTATATTAGAAAAATGACAGAAGCTAATAAAAATTACTAAAATACTTAAAACTATATTTATTTTTTTCTTGTGTCATATTTGGGTTGCTGTGGGGGG
>JAWWLR010000054.1:86868769-86881564 GCA_035041075.1 Acraspis erinacei | reverse complement strand
GGCATTCGTTGGGCAGAGTGTTACAGCCCAGACAGTTGCCCAATTGGGCACTAATTGGGCTGCCCAATTGGGGCCAAACTATTAATTGGGCCATCTGGTTGGGGCCCAGTCTGGCCCCAACTAACTTTTCCACATGGGAAGTGGTAAAGAAGGGTTTATTAAAAATCTCAATGCTTAAATATTATATTTCCTATAAATATGTTCGGGGAATCATTTTCCACGCAGTGTATCATAGGTTACACTAACGCTTCCTCTCGTATGAATTATAAAAAAATATCAATACTTAATAATAAGCAATGCAGAAATTGCTGCCATCATGCTTTTATTAAACTTATTATTAAACTTATACGTTTTTTTTTCTCTATAGAATCATTTTTCAGTGCACATAAAATATTTTATTTCTTTTATGGACTTTAATACGTAATAGTACATAAGAATTTAGCGACTAATTTATTGAATCTAGGCGACATGTATTTGTATATCTTAAATTATTTAACAATGTAACTAATAAATATTTTAGTTATTTCAGCAAATATTCTATTTCGAGATAGTGGTGTTTTTTTCGCATGCCAACTATAGATCGTAAATGCCTTAATGACGTAATAACCTTGTATAAGAATTTCATCATTTATTCGGTGTTGGCTAATATCTAAAAGATCTATTATCATTTGACCTTAAGAAAGCGAGATTGATTAGGTTTAAAGTAAACGCAGATAAAATTCTCATCAATTTCAACTAGACTTTTTTGCGTTTATTCAAAATCATTTATCAAACAATCCTTCAATTAATTCAATTTATACTATAATAATAATAATAATATATAGAAATATGAATATAAATTATCTGAAGATAAAGACGCTGAAATGTTAATATAACTTAGCTATCTGCAAATATCACAAAACAGACACGAGGATTTTTCAAAATATTAATTTGGCCATTTTTTCGTAAAATCTAAATAAATTTCCTTAAACAGTTTTTTAGTAATGTATTTTTTTAATTTTCATAACTTAACTTTAAACTATGGAATCAAAATATTCTTAGGGAAAATGTAATCGATAGACTGATTGTATCAATGCGTTAGACATAGGGTTCGTTTTTTTTGACAAATTAATCTTATTTAAAGAAATATTTGGCGAATATTGAAAGATGCTTTCTTATGCCTTATTTATTCATATGTGTGTGTGACAGTTAAGTAGAAAAATGTAGGCTAAAGATACCATTTTTCTTTAGGTTTAAATAAAAATGGTTGAATTTGAATTATTTTAATGCTCAAAAGTCAAGAGTTTTCAATTCTAAATCTTCTGAATTGAGGAAAATTTCAAATGTCACAAAATTCTTCAATTTTAAAGGCGTATCTGTAAATAAATATTCTTAAATTTTCATAAAATTTCAAATTTAAATCATGGAAGTTTGCAAAATTTTTAATTGTAAAACGTAAAACGCTTTATATTTTAAAAGTATATGTAATTTTAAACTTTTTTAACAGTTGAATTTCGGCGATGTACGATTGAAAATTCTTCAATTTTCGCGATTTGCGATGTAAAATTATTCTAATTTTAAGCTTTGGGCTTAACCATTTATTTATTTGAACTTTATCCTTCAAAATAATGTAATTTTCGAATTTCTTTAGGAATATGTATGTATTTCAATTTTTAAGATTTGCATTAAAATATAATTTAATTATATAGATTTTCAATTAATAATTATTTAATTTCGACTCGCAATACTGACAAGCGTGATTTATTTTTCTGGAAATTATTTAATTTTAACGACTTGTAATTAAAATATTTCCATTTTTAAGCCTTAAAATTGAAGATTTAACAATTTGAAATGTTTATCGTTTAAAGTGATGTAATTCTGAATATTTATTATAATATGTATTTCAATTTTGAATATTTGCAATTAAAAATTCTTAAATATTTGAATTTGTTAAATTCAAAGGACTTAATATCAAACTTTATTTAATAATATAGATTTTCAATTAAAAACAATTTAATTTCGAACAGAAAAACTGACAGCGTTGATTTATTTTTGTAGAAATTCTTTAATTTTAACGACCTGTAATTTAAACATTTCCATTTTTAAGCTTTACATTTCAATTTTCAACAGTTTGAAATGTTTATAGTTTAAAATTATGTAATTTTGATAGTTTTTTATAATAATTATTTCAATTTCGAATATTTCTCATTAAAAATTGGTTAATATTTTGAATTCGTTAAATTTACAGGATTTAATGTTAAGCTTTATTCAATAATATAGATTTTCAATTAAAAACAATTTAATTTCGAACAGTAAAACTGAAGGCGTTGATTTTTAAGCTTAAGAATTTAGTATTCAAAAAATTAAATCTTTATAATTTAAAATCATGTAATTTTGAAAGTTTTTTATAATATGTATTTTAATTTCGATGATTTGTAATGAAAAATTCTTCAGTATTTAAGTTTTTTCTGATATTTTTAAGAATATAAAATTGAACTTTCTTTAATCGTATAGATTTTTAATTGAAAATTATTCAATTTTAAATAATAAATGGGACAAGAGAGAGATAAAATAATGTTCAAAAAATGCGTTTCGTAATTTATAGATAGTAATTTATGGTTAGTTATTAAATTTAAATTGATGAAAACATCACAGCTCTCGTATAATTAATAGCACTCAATAAATAATTTACAAAATAGAACCATGGACGAAAAGCAACATTTTAAACAATTTATTATTTTGAGTAGCTGATTTTTTTACAAACTCTTGGACAGTAACTTTAAAGAATGATGTGGATTATTTGTTTCAAAATTTATTTTAAATATGAAAAAAGTGTGAGAAGTTAAAGAATATCAAAAAATCAAAATTTCTGTTTTTTTTTGTAGGGGGTGCTTGGCTAAGGCGACACGGCAGTCTAAGTACCATTTTCAAATAGATTTTCATTAATTTTCCTGAATTTTCATATCTCGGGTCCTTTTGCCAACAGTGTGCCCTCGAAGGTTTAACATGGGTCATCTTGAAAGAGTGTGCGCTCGAATTTTCAAGTGAAAGGTAGAAATAAATAGATAGTAGGCTATTGTGGATAGTATTTATTCATTGATATTCAGTTTTGTATATTTCCTCTCCTGCAAAGACATAATAAAGAATTACGAGATACAGCAGTGCCAGATTTAAGAATATACATAAATTTTAATATTTTTTTCCATCCATATCGAATTGACGATAGTCACAAAATACTCTCTCTTCATCCGGGTGCATTACCACAGGTTTACCGCCCTCTACAGGTATTTTGAAGCGATGTGGTTTTCCGTCAAATTCAGCATATATTCCAAAAAAGATTGAGAATGTCCATGGATAATATTGATTCAATACACCAAGGACGTACCCATTGGCCGTTACTAATGAAAGAATAGGCTTCTTTGTTGGTACTGGGATAAAAGTACCATCTCTTTCTTTCATTTGAAAGCCAGCAGGATACAGTATGCTTCGATATGTCAACTCTCCATGTGGCTCGGGATGAGAAAAATTTATTACTAGAGAAGTAGGTCCGGCTTGAGAAGGTCTGGCACGACGAGGTGCAAGGCGAATAGGTTTTGGACGAATAGGTTCCGGACGAAGAGGTGCCTCAGTAGGAGGTGCCACCGCACGAAGAGGTTCGACACGAAGTGGAGGTTCCTCACTAAGAGAAGGACCTACACGAGGAGGTGTCTTACGAAGAGAAGTTTCGCCACGAGAAGATTTGCTTTTATTATCACGAACACGTTCGGACTGTGAACTTAATTCTGCAAGAAAAAATATAAAGGGATCATTTTGAAGTCCAGATATGGTTAAGATGTTATTTAGCTGAGTTCTTAGTGGAAAAATTATATTCATTATATATGATATTTACCAATAGAATTAAGAGTGACGACCAAAGCGATGACCAGATTACAAGGGTTCCTCATTCTTTCAAAGTAGAAATAAAACTGACTAATGGTAAACTTTTTTACCAATGTAACTAAATTGTTTAAATAATGAACATTCGTATTCTTCCAGTGCATGTACTATTTTGAAATATTTGTTCTTTTCCTTCCGATGCTTAGATCGTCAATGGCTTGGTGACATCATAACTTTGATTCAACATTACTTAATTTATTCAGTGGTGGCTAAGATAGTAGGTCTATTATTCACTTAGCCTTGAGAAAATTAAATAAATGATGTGCAAAGTAAATGAGATAAAAATATCGTGAATGTTAGGATATTTCTTCGTGTTTCTTCCAATTTATTTATTGAACAGAGAAAAGCAACCTAGACCACGAAGTGTGATTTGTTTAATGTGAGATTGACAAATCACAAGTCTGAAGTTTTTTTCATTAACAAATATCCACTCATAGGTACCAATTTATTTAATCGAAATTGATGACATTATCACCAATGTTATATAATTATTATTAACACGAGATAAATAATGTAGCAAACCGATATATCCGATGTCACAGTGGGACAAGAAAAGTGTCGTGGACAAATCAGTCAACACCCTACAATTTTCATTCAAATAAAGATTCTTTTTTTTACCAATGAAACAATAAAAAGGAAAAAATATGACACTTCCATCATAAGTGCGATTTTTGAGTCACTTAACGATCCTTAAGACCATTTGTATAGGCTTCATAGTCGTAAGATTGCGTTTTCGATTGTCGTTGCAGTATTTGATTCCGCTGCGTGGATTTTTGTATTATATATAATATTTATAAAAATAATTATTCTAATGCTTTTTTCTACGAGAAAACTGACTTTCTTTACTTCATCATGTTTCTCAGAAAAAAATTTATTTTTCATTAATGTTAATAATTTTGTTTATGATATTTATCAATTTTATTTAAAATTATAATTATGAAAACGCAGAGGCGCGAGTACTCATGCATTTTGTCTTCCAACTTCTGGCCTAATATTATAATTACAATTAGAAAGAAAACTTTAATTTTTCAATATTTAATAACTTCTATCCACATCTGTAATGGATAAAGCGTTATATCCACAAAAATGAAAAAACGAAGCTTACCACTTTTTTTCGGTCCACAGATATAATCTGTGGGCCTTCATCAGAAGAAACATCTGTTATAAGAGTATAAGTAATTGTTAAAAATAAAAAATTAATACATTAAATAAAATAAAAATATATACATACAAAAAAATAAAAGAGAAGTATAAAACATAATTCTACCTTGGAGGTAATTGTCAGTCAATCATATTATGTGTCAAAGAGAACGTCAACATTTTTAAATTCGTGGTAAGTCAGTTCATTGCGTAGAGTAAAAAGGTGTTGGGAAACTGTAGAAATGAAAACATTTTCCCGAAATGCTCAAAAGAGTTCACATTTTTGCAATTAAAAATGCAGTAAAAACATCTAACAAATTGGTGTGATGTAAAAAACAAGTGAATGAATATAAGGGCATAGAAATTGGTAGTTATAGATGCACAAAATCAATTGCAAATGAAAAGCGCGCCAAATACGTTGGCAATTCAAATTAATTGATGATGCTATTGCAATAATGTTTCACTTTAAGAATTTCTGTTTTTAAATTAATAGATACTTTTATATGCGTATTTCTGAAAATTGATTCCAGAATTTTTCTTTTATTAGAATTATTTTCCTTAGAATGAATTTTAATATTTTTAAAGTCGAAATCAAAATAATGATCAAAATTCCAAGAATGTTGTGAGAGACTTGTATTTGATTTTCCAATTTTACAACCTCTTTTATGCTCGGCTATTCTAGTTTTTAACCGACGACCAGTTTCACCTTCATAAACTTTATTGCATCCTTTACATTTTATTAAATAAAAAATATTAGAAATATTTTCAATTTTTCCAATCTTTTATATTAGTGAAACATTTTTGTAAATTTGGGATCATTTCTGAAATAACATTAATAGCAAACTTCTATCACTCAATGTTTAATTTTTCTGATAAACCTTGTACATAATGTAATGAAACCTGTAAATCAGTTGGTCTATAATCATCAAGAAATTTTTTCTTTTTTTTTTAATTGAGCTATTGTACATTTCATGTTCTCTTTCTGTAATGACACTTTCAATTAACGGTAGTGGATAATTATTTTTTTGCAAAGTAATTTTTAATTGGTCTAAGTTTTCTTCTCTAAAATTGATGTCACCTAGTTTAATACATCTATCGATTAAGCCTTTCACTAATCCCAATTTTGTGACTAAATTGATGATGAGAATTGTAATTCAGATATTGGCCTGACCATGACTATGTTAATTAGTTCATGCATTTTATCTGTAGGAATATGATCTACATAACGCTAAAAAAGGAGTGGTTTCAAGATTAATTTAGATAAGGTTTTATCTTCAAAATCTTCTAAAATAAGATTAGATGCAATAGGTGACAAGGAAGAATCCATGGGATAACCAGAAATTTGGGTATAAAATTTTTGAATAATAAAAAAAAATTATTATTAAAAACCGTCCTGACAGCTATTTGGCGCGATTTTCATTTTGCATTGATTTTTTCCATCCTGTAACAACAACTTTCTTTACCTTTATATTGATTCAATTGTTGTTTACGTCACACCAATTTACTGGCTGTTTTAACGGTATTTTTTGTTGTAAAAATTTGAAACCTTTTGAGCATTTTGGGTAATTGTTTTGATTTCTATAGTTTACCGATACCTTTATACTCTACACAATAAACTGAGTTACCACGAATTTTAAAATGTTGACGTTCTCTTTGACGTTCTCTTTTGTTTTATACTTCTGTTTTTCATTATTTTTTTTCTAACATTGATCGCACGACCGAAAAAAGTGGAAACTTCGTTTTCTGTCATATTTTAAAACGTATACAAAAATAAATTTAATAATAATCTTGGAAAATATTGGAAAAAAATTCTAACCTTTTTAAAAGATACTTAGCATGTTTAGAAGCCTGTAAGAAATACAAAACATTTCATATATTTTCAGAAATGTTTCCAAGTTTTATGATATTTCTAATCTATTCAAAAGCTCTTAAATTTCTAAAAATATTTTTAGCTGACTCAAATATTTCTTTAACATTTTTATTAAATATCCAAATTTTTAAAAATTGCCTTAAAATCTTTTAAATTCAAATTCAAATTTCAAAATTAGGACTCTTAGAAGTTTCTAAGAAATAAAAATATTTGATATATTTTTAGAAATGAATCCAAGATGTCAAATGTTTTTAACCTATTCAAAACCTCTTAAATTACTAAAAATATTTTTAGCTGGCTCAATTTTTTCTTTACATTTTCAAAAATTATTTAAGATATGAAAAAATTGCCTTAAAATCTTTCCAATGTTCTTAATAATTTAAAAAATACATGTTTATTCATTGGAAACTTTTCAAAATTCTTTTAAAGCTTTTAAATTTTTGGTCCGAAATCTTGAAAAAAGTCTGCATTTTTTAAAATCTCGTACAGTTTAAAATTATTTTTTAATCTCTTTAAAGGTTCTAAATATTTCTTGAATTTAATTGATTTTGTTTTCATTTTTTAATCTGAACAAAATTAAATATTTTGCTTTAAAGTCTTCTACTATATGTTTTGTAATCTTTTTCATTTTCCCATGAATCTTAAGAATATTTTTTTAATTATTTTGATGCCCTGCAAAACTGAGTATATCTAAAAATGTGTAAATCCTGAAAAATTAAACGATTTGTCCTAAAGTATTCTAAGTTTTTTGTCCGCACATTTCGAATCAAAATCCTTCAAAATTATTAAAAAGTCTCAAAAGTTTTTGTTCCAATTCTTGAGAATAAGTTTTTCAGAAAATTTAATTTTTCTTATTCCTCCAAAAATGTAAAAAGTTGATAAATTATTAGTGTGACAGGAAAATATTAAAAACATAATTATTTCCCAATATTAAGCAATTATTTACAATTTAAATGTTCTCTTCTATCAATAATTTTAGAAAAATTTTTAAATTATATTTATGATGAAGTAAAATTATTTATTTGCAAATTTCGACATGCAAAATTTATGGTGCAGAATATTCGTGAATTTGCATTGATAGATAAAGAGCCTCATAACAGGCACTAAAAGTTATATTCACGCAGTGACGCAAGTAAACAGTTTTTCGACAACAATGTGTTAAATATTTACGAAATGCTTACTAACGTCGCTTATTTAGGCAATTAAAAATATGGCGTACTTCAATTAACAATACTTTCCCTCCGACACCTGTCAAACCGCAACGAGAAAGCACTTTCTCCACCTTTTAAATGTTAAGTAATATGTGAACGGGTAAAGAAATTAAATAAAGGGCAGGTAGTTGTTGATAAGATAAAATTTTTATAACGCACCAACACTTTCAAAAATGTTAAAAATCTACCAAAGAATTCTCTATAAGAAGAACATAAATTAATTGTTATATTATATTTTTGTTATATTATATTCTTTTTATTCTTAATTTAACTTTAATTTAGCAATAAGAAATATTTATCATTTAATCGGCTATACTATTGTTAAATTAAACGTATAATTTCAATTAAATTATTTTATTATTTTATAAATATTTTAGCTAGCCGAAATAATCAAATAATATTTTTATTAAATGATAAGGAAGCAAAGTGCTCCTCAAATGAGAATAAATGTTGATACAAAAAATAAAGCCTTAAACTAATTAAAAATGATTTAAAAAATTGTTCCTACTTACATTATTTTAGATACTTGAAAAAATATTTTGAATTTACAGACATTTTTTGGAATTTAAAAACTCAAAAAGATCAATATTCAACTAAAAATGAAACGGTTAATTTTTTACATAAAAAACGAATTTTCAGCCGAAGAAATTAATTTGCAACTAAAATGATAAATCATTCAAGAGAAAAGCGAATTTTTCACACAAGTTCAACTTTAAACCAAGTAGTTTCACACAAAAATAGAACAGTTATATTTCTAGTTCAAAAAGTTAATTTTCAACTAAAAAAGAACCAATTTTTAAGAAAATAGTTAAATTTTCAAACAAAGAGATGAATTATTCACTAAACTGATGAATTATTCACTAAACTGATGAATTTTCATTTCGACAAAAAAAGATCAATTTTCAACCAAATATAATCTTAATTTTTAAATTTAAAAAAGTTAATTTGAAAACTAAATTGATAAAGCTTTAACCAAAAAGACGATTATTTGACAAAGATGTTCAACTTTAAACAAAGAACTCGGATTTTTTATTTAAAAAAAGTAATTTTCAATCAAAAATAGAGCAGTTAAATTTTTATATAATAAAGTTAATTTTCAACTAAAAAATAAAAAATTTTCAACAAAATAGTTACCTTTTGAATCAAAGAGATGAATTTATAGACTAAAATTATGCATCTTCAACTAGAATTAATACACTTTCAGTTCAGAAAATTATTCTTTAACATATAAATAAGCGCAATTTTAACTTAATAGTACAGTTGTCAAGCAAAGAAAAAAATAATTTTCTACCAATATGATAAATCATGAACAAAACAGGTATACTTTAAAAAAAGGAATTTAACTTTAACTAAGCAGATAGATTTTTAAACAAAAATGCGAATTTTTGACACAGAAGTTCAACCTTAAACTAACCAGTCGAATTTTTAATGAAAAACAATTAATTTTACCCAAAACTATGACTGGTAAATTTTTAGTAAAAAATGTTAATTTTAAACTAAAAAAGAAAGAATTTTTAACAAAAAGTTAAATTTTCAGTCAAAGAGGTGAATTTTACACTAAAATGATAAATCTTCAACTAGAAAAGATACATTTTCAGTTCACAAAATTATTCTTCAACATACAAATAAGATAATTTTCCAATTAATAGTTCAGTTTTCAAGCAAAAAACTGAATTTTCAACTAACATGACAAATCTTCAACCAAAAAAATATACTTTGAACAAAAGTGTAGGAAGCAGATCAATTTTAATACATAAAGTATGAAATTTAAGCGAAAAAAAATATTTTTAATAAAAAAATATAATTTTTCCACTAAAATATGATATTCAAATTTTTAGTAAAAAAAATTGTTGACAAAGAATTTCAATTTCAAACTAAGTAGGTTAATTTTCAAGCAAATATTATTTTTTAACAAAATATATCAACCTTCAATAAAATAGTTCAATTTTTAATTAAGGAAGGTAAATTTTGAACCAAATATTTGAATTTACAAGGTAGAAAGATACATTTTCAACAACAACAACAAATTAACAAAAAAATAGATTAATTTGCTAATAAAAATTATATATACTCAGCGAAAAAATTTGTGATATTTTAACCAGAAACTATTATAATTTAAAATAAAAAGCAGGTAATAAATTTCAAATACAAAAGTCAATTATTAAAAAAATATGAAGTAAACATAACAAAAAATTAATCTTCAACAAGAGAGTTTAAACAAATAGTTAATTTCTGAACCAAAAAGATTAATTATTAATAGCAAGAACAAAAACTCATTTTCAACAAAATACCTTAATCTTCAACCAATTAGTTTAATTTTCAATTTAAAAAACGAATGTTTTGAACCAAATATTTGAATTTTCAAGTAACAAAGATAAATTTGTAACAGCGAAAAATCAATTTCGAACCAGTTAGTTCAAATACCCACAACAAAGATAAATTGTTAACAAAATATTATGAAACTACAACATCATAAAATTAATTTTTGATAAAAGAGTTAAACCAAAAAGTTGAATTTTCAAAGAAAAAGATGAATGTTTAATTAAGAAGTTTAATTTTCTACTAAAAAATATTAAATTTGAAGAAAAACACAGGATTTTTTAACCAAAAAGTTGAATTTTTAATTAAAAAAGATGCATTTCTAATAAAAAATGAAATATTGATAATGATGCATTTTTAGTTAAATTCTGAACAAAAAAACAAATGTTCCATTTAAGAAGTAATTTTTTTTTCTTTCTTAAATTTTTTCCATAAAGTTGCCTAGCTCCTACTCTCAACCCAACAAGGAATGTCTTTGAAAAATTTTAATTTCATGGTGGGCTGAAAACAAAAATTTTCTTATATCGGGATATAAATTTCTACGGCTCGGAAAATTTGTTTACCTTTAAAAAGCATCTCTTCAGATTTATGCAGTTCTAATATTCTTCCGAATGTAATGATTTTTTATTTTGAAAAAATGTAAAAAAATTATTTGGAAAGCTCAGATTTAAATGTATAAAAGCGTTGCATATCATTTGGATTTAATTTTGGGATGAAATTCATCAACTGATATTTACTGTGATGTAGTTGAATTATCATAATTTTAAGAAATTTTTTGTATTTCAATATAGATTTAAAAAATATTTTGGCACGTTTGATAGATTAAGCATATTCAACAGACTCGACAAGGAAAAATTGAATATTTAATTTTTAAAAAGAAAAACCTGATTGCTTAAAGTTAGGCGATAACGTGGGATTAACTTCCATTCAAAAGTTCTCATATATTTTAATTAGCTATGTGATGTCGTGTGTTTTAAAGGACATACATTTTTTTCAAAACTCAAAATTGGTTAAAAATTTAGAAAATCTGAAGATACATGATTTTTTAGGCAAAGCCTATTGTTAATTTTATTAATTTTATTAATTAAGTGGAAAAGTTTTATACAATAAAAAATTAGTGATCTGCGATTGGGAGGAAGTTGCATAAAGCTGAGATAAAGTGGCATTAATTACAACATGGAAGATTTTGAGAAATTTCTAGGTTTGTCGAATCTCTTTTGTTTAAAGAATTATTACTTGTTTGTATAATTTTTTCAATATATTATGACTCACTACTTGTTTATCGCAATGTTAATAAACATGAATAATTTTGTTAATAGTTTCAACAAATGATAATTGTTTTGAAAAAATGAAGTATTTTTCAAATTCCCTATAACAAGTCAGAAGTGACGGGTTATTAGTTGTTTAAACAATTGAAAATTTTCTTAAACCCAAATATTACTTCTAGCGTCTATTAGATCCGTCAAAATCCCCAGAAAATACCGACTCTCAATGATATTTGTGGGGAAAAAAATTAAAACATGGTGATCTCATAAAAAATTACAGATGGTAAATTGTATCTTATCTTAATGTGGTGTTGAGACATAATGGAACATACTTTATTCTTTAAACAATTTGCGGATTAAATGAGACAAATTGTTATGTGCAGAATATTTCAAAATGTTCGTAAAGTTATCGATATATTATAATTATTATAATATTCACCAATAGAATTAAAGATGACACCCAATGTGAAGATGAGAGTACAAACGACAATGAGCATAAGACTGAATCCAAAAAGCATGCTTCTTGTATTAATCTATAACTTTCAGTACATTTTCATGGTTTTTACAAATAAGAATTTGCTTCATTTTGTCAGAAAATTGTTCAAAAGATTTGCAGGCTATGAGTAATATTTTTGGTTTGAGATATTTTTCAATTTCTCGGAATAGGCTGGGAGTAATATTAATGGCTTAGGATATTATTCAAATGTTTAAAAATGTTTATCGCGCAATTGTTATTTTTTGAAACTATTTCAAAAAAATATTCATGATTAAAAAGAAACAAAGTAGTAATTCATAATTTTGGAAAAAATTATGCGAAACAAATAATAATTGCTTAAAAAATTATTGTATATCTTTTAAAAGAAGATAATACTTCTTAATAACCTTTATTTTTTAAATAGTTTAATGGTTTCCAAAAAAAAATCTGAGAAATCTGTTACAAAACCTATATTTCTGGATATTCTGCTAGGTGTGGACTGTATATGACGAATAAGTACAAATATCTACTTGACTATCTATCGACTAAATTTATGGTAGAGTTACCATCCAAGTATCTGGCAACTATTTGGTTCGTCAC
>JAWWLR010000054.1:86834009-86844696 GCA_035041075.1 Acraspis erinacei | reverse complement strand
GTAAAACTAATGCTGTGAGTAATATCTCATAAAGTTGGTACGTGTAAATTTTTGCTCTTACGAATTTTGCGAGAATTCATTTAAGGGTAATCCAAAGATAAATGAATTAATAAAAAAGAAAAAAGAATTTAAAATCCAAAAGAAAGAATTTTTAACAGGACACTTAAACTTTCGAACGAAATTGGCATTTTACAAAATCGTTAAATTTTTAATAAATTATTCAAATTTGAAAGCTGGTACTTTAATTTAATTATCAACCAAGTTATTGAATTTTCAACCAAATGGCGAATGTTTAACATAACACTTGAATTTTCGACCAGAAAATATGAACTTTCAAAAATACTTGAGCTTTTAACAAACTAATTAAATTTTTTAAAGATTAATTAAATTTTCGTTTAATAAAAATTAATTGTTAACCAAATATTTAAATTTTTATTAAGAAGAAATTATTTTTCAAACCAACAGTTGCATTTTTAACTAATTAATGAAATTTTTAAAAATCTTCAAATCAAAAAGACAAATATTTCGGAAGACAGTTGAATTTTGAACCGAAAGACATACAATTTTCGACACAAAGATGCATTTTCAACGATAAATGTAATATTTGATATTTTAATTTTTAACAACTACAAATTCTTAAAAAAATTATTAAATTTTTCACTAAAGACTAAATTTTCTAACCAAAAAGTTGAATTATCAACAAAATTCTTGGCTTTCCACCAGATAGCTGGAATGTTTAAAAATAAAAACTGTTACATTTTCAAACAAAAAAGATGACTTGATTTAAATACTTAGGTTTTTAAGCAAATAATTGAATTTTTCAGAGAACAATTGAATTTTCTATTTACAAAGATGAAGTTTCGCACCAATGGTTGATATTTCAGTAAAAAATAAAACGAATTTTCAACAAAATAGTTAAATTTTAATTTCAAAGAAAGAGTTTTTAAATAAAATACCAATTCATTAACTACAAAATCATTTTTTACCAATATAGTATAAATTTTAAACAAGAATTTTAATTTTCAAACTAAAAAGATAAATTTTCAGCAAATTAATTAAATTTTGGATAAAATAATAAGATTTTTTACAACAAGAACAAAATGAATTGCTAAACATAGATTTAACTCTAGTATTTTCAACCAAAAAGGAATAATTTTCCACCAAAAATAGTTTGATTCTCTTATTCATTATTTACAGTCTGCAAAATATTATTTTAAATAAACATTAAAGTTCAATATTAACACTCATAAACCGTTAGATTCGGAAAATGGAAATTCTACTCAGAAAATAAATTGTCAGACACGCACAATTTTTTATTTATATGATATTACTTACTGACCCATAAATTTAAGAAAATTTAAATTTGTTTAAAAACTTCTTTCGACAAATAGAAATTGTTTTTACTTTTTCTTAATGAAATAAACGTTAGTCCTTCGTGTTAATTTTTTATTTAAATTTAATAGCATAGGTTATTTAGAGAGGGTGTAGATTTTTATATTTAATCGAAAAACATGTTTAAACAAAAGGTAATTGTTCAAATAAGTATGAACAGATGGTAGAAATCCTAGACGTGCCAGAATTCTGTTGAGTTTTTTCTTGAAGAATTTGCAAAAAAAAACTAAAGTTTCCAGCTTATTTGAATGATAGTTCACATTTGAACAATAAAAAGTTTTAAAAAATTGACAACAAATCCAATCGATATTTTTTATTCTTTATATTGAACAATTAGTTTATCCCGTTGCGAGAGTATTGCCAATTACAGATAAAATACAAAGAAGGTATTGATTAAACAATTAGTAATTATTGAAAAATACATGCATCTTTTTAATTCGACCACTAAAAAGGACTTTTGAAAAAAAGTAATTTTAAGAGATTTGGGGATTTCCTCGATGTTATTCTTATCAGGAAATAGATGGGCTGGGCCACACCATTAATACTGATTGTTAAAAAAAACGTACGTAACGTCAAACCGGGGTAATTAGGGACATGTGGGGTGAATTTGGACATTCCTAAATTAATAATTTAAATTATAATTACTTTATGGTATTTAAGCTAGAATCTAGAACCAGTTAAGGGTACAACGAGATATTATCCAAAACGAAATTCGAAAATGATTTATTTTCAAGTACACTAGTTTAGCCCTATACACTACCGACGGATAGTATCGGATCACTAATTTTAAATTTAACATTCTCGGATATACAAATTATGTAAATACTTTTGTAAAATATGTAATTATTAAATTAGTTTTCCTAGCTTCTGCCAAAAGCTGAAGTAAAAGTACAAAATTCCTTCAAACTTGGAATGTTATTTTTATCTCCTTCAATTGATAATTGAGTACCCACAAGGCCAAATTACTTCAATCAGGGCTCATTTAATGCAAAATTTAATAAGCTTTTCAACCATTTTTAATAAAATTATTTATCTATGTTTTGGACGGTGCTATCACCTTTTAAAGTCAAGGCTAATTTTCAACAGGTCACACGGTTAGTCCAAATATGCCTGTATAACATATAAAAAGAGGAATTAAAAAAAAATTTAATACGAAGCTTAAAGGTTTAGCCACACCTGAATTTACCACTAAAATGAAATGGAAACATGCTTTATCACAAATTTTTCTACCCCACTCGATTTATTACGGTCAAACGCGGGTTTCTCTTTGTTCATTTATGTGGCATTAATCGCACTTTTATTTCCGACACTGATGGTTGAATACATTTTAATCAAACTTCTATAAAGTCCTAATGTATGTATTTTTTACATACAGACAATTGCCAGAATAAAAAGAGAAAATTTCCAAAATTCTCTCAAAACAGCAAAAATAATTTTTGGCTTTTACGTAAATAGGGGAATAATAGGTAAATGAATCCTTTCAAATAAAATTTATGTATAGATGTCGTATTTAATTCAAAATAAGACGCTTTAGATTTCCAGTCAAAATATATTGCATTTTCGACAAAATACTTGAATTTTTAACGAAAATAGATTAATTTTCTACCAAAAGAGATTAACTTTAAAATAAAAGATGAGTTTTAAACAAAATTGTACAATTTTCAACTAGGAATGATTTTTCAGTTAGGAAAAAAAGTAGTGTGAAAAAAATGGTCAGAAGACTGTTAAAGTTGTAATAAAATAATACATTCGTGAATAAAATAGTTGAGTTTTCGGCAACAAAAATTATTTTAAAGAATTTAGTTGAATTTTGAACAAAATAATTAATTTTTTGGCAAATTAGTAGAATTTTTCACTATGTCGATGGATCTTTAATAAAAGAAGAATTTCAACAAACAAGTGAAAGTTGCAAGAATGTAGTTGAAATTTCAGCCAAAAAGATAAATTTGCATTTAAACATGGAAAATTTAAATTTTCTGTTTAAAACAATAATGTTTAACCACCAAAAGAACAATTAATTTTTAACAAAATAGTTACACATTCAACCAAACAATATATTATTTCTACTGAGGAATATTAATTTTCAAACCAAAAAAAACATTTTTTTCAATAAAAGATTGGAATTTTCGATTAGGAAAGATTTTTTAGTTAAACAAATGGAAGAATTGTGAAACAAAAAACAAGTTTGTAACAAGTAGTTCGATTTGTAAGAAAACAGTTGTTGTTTCAAAAAGTTAAATAATTTTTTTAAGTAGTTGAGCTTGAAACAAATTAATTCAATCTATAAGAAAATTTCACCTAAAAAGATGACTTTTCGTTACAAATAAAATACTTAAATTTTCAGTTCGAAACATTAATGTTTTACGAAAGAAAGAACAAATTCTCCACAAATTATTTCAATCTTCAACCAAAAATAAATAACATTTTCATCAAGAGAATAGTTTTCAAAGAAAAAAAAATGATTTTTAACCGAATAGTGAAATACTTAAAATAAATTACGTTAAATAAAAAAACACCGAATTTTCAACAAAACAGTTACATTTTCATCCAACGAAGATAACATTTCAACAAAAACTAATTTTCATATCAAAAAGATAAATTTTCAACCATGAAAGATTTTTCAATCAAGATAAGAAAATATCAACCAAGAAAGTTAACTTTCCACCAAATTGTAGAATATTTAACCGAAAACAAAATCTGAACCGAAAATATATAAGCGGACTCTTAACTTAGAGAAAACTTATTATGCAGAGAAAAATTCATCGATTTTATTACTCGGTTCCATTCATTTAGTTTACATGAATGTGAAAAAATAGAAAGGGGAAATGTTTCCAAAATTAGTGTAGAAAAGAACAATTGTTTAAAAAATGCGTTAAGGGAAGAATTAACTTTAAGTCGGATATACTTGTAAAATAAAATCAACAATTTTTTGTCCGTGGATGTATGACGTACTTTCGAGGACGGCTCCCAGGAGTCGTTGAGGATACATAGTTCTCATATAATTATAATTTAATACATAAAGCATGGGGCTGAACTTTCAGCCTCGAACATTTTCTTTCAGAAACGTATTAGCTACTTTCGTAATAAGACTGGAAATAGAACTGCAACAAAGAGAGTTAAACGACTTATTCGAACAATGAGTTGGAAGCACGTGTGCAAAGCGTATAGTATTATTGGTCTAGTGTGTGTTCAGGGAGGCTTTGAAGACCAATTACCTGGTGGTCTAATTACCTCGAGTTTCTGCGCTATCGTAAATATTGAATTTTGGCTCCAACCTGATTTCCCGTGTACGCTTTGCGCCAACGATATTATGCTAATCTACTCACAATATTCACATACTAAACGACACTATAGCTACTTCAAAATATAATTGACTTTCCTAAACCAACAGAAAAAAATTATGAGTAACTGAGCGACGAAGCTATTAAAGAATGATTGAGGCAATTAGGAAGAATTAATATAAAACTCTCCCAAGCAGGTATTAAAAAGGATCAAAAGAATCCTGAAATGTATTCTTTTCTTTTGATGAAGCAACTGGTCTCTTCATTTCGCTGCAATAATGCTTACAAAAGTATTCTGACCTTTCCAGTTTCCTTTCTTCAAAATGCAGTCTATTGTTGGATTAGTTCAGAAAAGATGATAAAGAAACTGCTGATCGGAAACCCCCAGCAGAGGTGTTTACACCAGTTTCTCTTAAAGCTGTTTGCGCCTCAACCGCAATTACTGTTCTTGAAGCAGGTACTCCTGTTCCTCTAGTTATGGCAAAGAAATTACACCTGCTCTTGCACTTGTTATAGATTTCGAAATTAGGTTCAAACATCTCAACCACCATGGTCGATCCTTCTTTTGTTGCTTATTTTCAGAGACCCCATCCTGACTGTTTGTGAGAGACACTGTCTGTCTCTGAAGAAAACACTGGTCATAGGTCTATAATAGTTCCAGAATCTTAAAAATCCCGATGATAAGAGAAGCAGCAATGCCACATCTTTGGATAGATGAAATAAATTTTGGGGATTGACATCCCTTATCATTCTTTTTGCTAGCAGATGATGAAATTAACCTATGGCAGTAAATACCTGCTTTTCTATCGTATGAGAACTTGCTTCATTTACTCTTGTTGGCTTTTCGAATGTCGCTAAAACAATTTGTACCATGCACCATAATTGTTCAATAGGCAAATTTCTTTTCCTGCTTATAAATCCTAAAGATTATGCAATATTTTACGGGGAGAAATTATTTATGGAGACTCCATTTGTTCTAAACCAAGAAGAACAAGGTATCTTGTAGAATTCTTGGAATTAGAAAGTGAGTTGGAAATATCCACGCTAGGTCGTAATTCCAGACTAGACTAAAGGCATTCACAAATGTTAATTTATGATCTCTGATTGGGGATTTATAAACTGAGACGACTGCCGATTGTGCAGTAGTCATCAAATCTACTTGTGGAACTGTCCATTTTTGAAATCGTCAATCTTTTACTCTGGTCAAAGAATGCTAATCCGTTAGGGTTTCCAGTCCCGATAATCGGCCAGCTCCCACATTGTAAACTGATGGTATAAAGTTAACCGTCAGTTGAAGATCTAGTTTTGAACGCAAAGTTAAAAAATATTCCGTAAACTTTTACAGATATTGCGCTTCCCGTCTCTTTGCCACCTATAAGCTATTTCTATCTTGTTGTATAATTAAACAGCTAATTCTTTTTCTTGAAAAGTACGAGCATTTCTGACAATATTTATGTACACTCTCAACATTTCGCTTTTGTTTACAAGTCAGTTTTTCCGTTCGAACCTGAATTAGCTCTTTATTAGCTTGTCTTCTAACTGGGCTCTCCGATCTACATTGGATAGATCCGTTTTTAAATACATAGTAGGCATTTTTGGAAGTATCTTCAATCTTTTGGTCAAATTGTTCATCCGCTACTGCCTTTTGAGACGTGATTTCATTTGATGCCAGCCCCAACTTTGCGTAATCATAACATTTTCTGTACCTGCCTTATCCTTTCCGCCTTTGTTTCTAAAAGGAGTTTTTGTTCCGTCAAGGGGTTTCACATGATACCCAAATATAACATTCGTCTTTAAGGTTCCAAAACACTCTTTCGAAGAATTAATTTTTCATCCTAAGAGCGTAAGGAACCTTACATTCTCCTTAAGCCTTAGGAGATGTAGACCCTGAAACGCAAAAAAAACCGTCTATTTAAACCACCATGTAAACCAGCCTTTTATCACACTGATAATGGATTTCGGATCCCCGAGTTGGATCCACCTTTTGGCCTAATATTCTAATTGATCCCCTTGTAATTCGATTCGACTGATGCTTTCTTTTCAAGAGAAATATTATTTAAATTGTGATTAATAGCAGGGTGCTATTTAGCTAAGGTAGAAAAGCGCCTCCTGAAATTCTTTTCATTTCATTAGTAAATCATGTGAAATGATTCCAAGCTAAAGATGCAGGAGCACCCCGTAATTTCTTTTCTTCCAAATAACGGATCTTCTTCCATGATTTATTACCAAAACGTTGACAATGGATAACCAGATTTACTAACTCTTCCGATGCCTTTGGAACTGATGGCTCCAACTGCTTAGTTAAAGGCAAAAAATGTATAACCTCTTTGTTAATGTTAATCCAAAGAGATAAATTCAAAATCTTATAAATCCCTGAATTTTGAAAACTTTATAAAACCATTTAAAGTACTAGCTAACACTAATGTGTCAAAAGTTTTCATCAAAATCGCTATAACGCCCTACAACTATAAAAAATTATCTCTTTTAAGATAAGCTGTAAATTTTTGTTTTAATATAAATTTTCTTTCTTTGTTTTACAGTTTTGGTCAGCTTACGTGCCCTGTGGAGCAGCACAACTAAACGCAGTTCAGCTTTCCTTAGAACAAATTGACGTAATTCGCAGGCTTGCAGAAATGAATGCTCAACATCTAACTTTAGTTACTACTGTTAAAGGTATGAGCTAGAATGAGAGAATATAAATAAATCTTTATAAATAACCTGTTTAGCTCAATGTTAATTAAAGGGAAACACTTATCAAATTTTTAGTTTTGAAGGATTTATAGGTATATGAAAATAGATTCTGAATTGTTAACTTTTGGCCAGATGGTCCTACCGTAGTCACTTTTCCTACTAAGTAACGAATTAGCAAATAGCTAGATTTTTTTAGCAACAGTTATGATAATAATTTTCATTTTTTCTGTCACTTTTAAAATGTAGTTTACCCCGTACGAAAAAATATTATAGAAATTACAGCATAGACTTCCAATGATCTTAGTAATTTCTTTGCGACTCGTGAAAATCCATAAACAAAATCAAAATGGAAATAAATAATTTTAAAATATCAAAAGAATTGAAGATACAAATAAAGACAATATAAGTGTATTGATATATAAAGTGTGGCAATGAATTCCTAAGAATTTTTTAGTCATTCCGAAAATTTTAAGGGATTTCTAGGAAACTAAATTTTAAAGAATCAAATTTCAAGAGATTCATAGATATTCCAAATGTTTCAGGTATTTTAAAGATTCTAGATGATTTGATTAATTTCAAGGTATTTGAACGAATTTCCAGAGAATTTTGAGGAATAAATTAAACGTATATTATTTTCAAGGAGTTTCAAGGAATTTTTAATAATTAATTACTACAAAACTTTAATAAATAAATTAAATTTTATTTTAACCAATTTCTAAAGATTCCCAAAATTTTAAAATGTTAAGGCTTTTGATTCAAGGAATTTTTAGTGATTACGAATATTTCAAGAAATTTTAAGCTATTTAATAAATAAACCTAATTTGAATTATCTTCGAGGAATTTCAAATTATTTCCACTTTTTTTCGCTTTATTTAATAGATTCCTAAATTGCATTCCTATATTTGTAATAAGAAATTTTAGCGGAAACAATTTTTTTATAACTAAGAAGTGACGATAATAATGTTTTTGAAAAGGTAAAGATAGTTAAATTTTGGAAATAAAAATAAAAAATTTGAGTTAGTTGTTTCTCTCAAAAGTTAATAAAAAGGTAACGATAATTGTTTTCTGAAAAAGTGACTACAATTAACAATAATTGATTTTTTTTAATAAAATAAAAGAATAAAAATTGTAGATTTTTATAAAATTAACTAAAATCAACGATAGTGACTTTTTTTTAATAAATAAAAAAGATCTTTTGGTTGATTTTTTTAAAGAAATAATAAAAGTTACGATAGCTGCGATTTTGGAAAGTAAAGATAGTTGATTCTTTCAAAATTAATTGAAACGAAAATAATAGATGTCTTTTATAAAAGTAAATAAAAGTAACGATAGTTGCTTTTTTCAAAAATAAATAAAAAAGTATCTTTAGTTGATTTTTTCAAACGTAACAATAAAAGTAACGATAGCTGCAATTTTTAAAAGTAAGGATCGTTGTTTTTTGCATCATTAATTACAAAAGTAGCGATAAGTGTATTTTTACAAAAATAACTAAATATTTTGATGATACTTACTTTCTTGCAGAAGTAACAGTAGTTGTTTTTTTAAAGTAACGATAGTTACATTTTTAAAATTAAAGATACTTGTTTTTCTGCAGAAGTAACTAAAAAAGTAACGATAGGTGATTTTTTTTAAAGTAACTAAAAGTGATTATAGTGGCTTTCTTTAAAGTAAGTAAAAAAGTAACAACAGTTACTTTTTTCAAATGTAAAGAACGTTAACTTTCTTTACAGTAACCACAGGTTCTTTACTTCAAAAGTAACGACAGTTACTTTTTTAAAAAGTAACATTAGTTAATTTTTTCAAATGGCACTAAACAGTAACGATAGTGTTGTTTTCAAAAGTAACAATATTCAATCTTCTGCAAAATTAACAACAAAGAAATGCTGGTTCTTGTTGAAAAAGTAACTACAAAACGAAAAGGAGTTACTTTTTTGAAACAGTAGAAATATTTTTTATTTTGTAATAGTAAAGGCTAGTTATATTTTCGTAAAAGTACAGATAGTTACTTTTTTGCAAAAGTACAGATAGTTACTTTTTGCAAAAGTACAGGTAGTTACTTTTTTGCATAAGTACAATAACGAAAAAGTAATAATAGTTGCTTTTGAAAAAGTAACTATGACCGTAACGAGAATTACTTCTTTTTAAAGTAGATGAAGAAGAAACGGCAGTTACTTTTTTGCAAAAATGAATAAAGAATGTAAATAAAAAAGTCATGATGGTTAATTTTTGCAAAAGTAACTAAAAGTAACGATAGTTTATTTTTGCAACTGTAACTAGAAAAATTATATCAGTTTTTTCAAAAGTAAATAAAACGGCGATTAAAGTTAATTTTTTCAAATGTAAATAAAAAAGTGATTATAGTTGATTGTTGTAAAAGTATCTAAAGAGCAATGATAGCTACTTTTGAAAAAGTAACTAAAAAAGCAACGATTTTTTTTTTTTTTTTGAGAAACAATAGATGATTTTTACAGATGTAATTAAAAAGTTATTTATAGTTAATTTTTGCATAAGCAACAATAAGTAACGATAAAGTAAATTAATCAAATAACTATAGTATATTTTATAAAAGTGACTAAAAAAGAAAACTTATTTGGTTTTCATTAAAAGTATGTGAAAATAACACTAGTTACTTTTCGAACAAGTTTCTTTCTTGCAAAAGTACCAATAGAAACTTTTTTGCAAAATTAACTAAGAACTAATGATAGTTGCTTCTAAAAAATAATTTAAAAAGTAGCGATAGTTACTTTTTCTAAGTAAATAGAAAAGTAACATTGGTTATTTTGTGCAAAAGTAACAAAAATGTAAAGATGATAACTTTTTGCAAAAATAATTACAAAATTAACGATTATTACTTTTTGGCGAAGTAACTACAAAAGTAAAGATAGTTAACACTATAATGAATAGAGATTTGTACTAATATTGTAATGTGTTTTCGTTGCCTAATCCTCTATCATTTTTTCTGTACAGATTTGATCGAGACACACCGCGAGGGAAAAATTGCCAGTCTGATCGGGGTCGAGGGTGGCCATTCCCTCGGAAATTCGCTAGGAGTGCTCAGGACATTTTATGGCCTGGGGGCCCGTTATCTCACCCTCACGCATGCCTGTGACACTTCCTGGTGAGTAGATTTCTTTGGGAGACTTTTTTCTCTATCTGAAATTCACATTTTCCTTTTCAATGGAGAATCCCCTAATTGACATTTTGCCCCACTCTAGAGTCATAGAACTATTAACAACCGCAAGCATAATTTAAAGTAAAATAAAATGTTAAATAAACAAATAAAAGATCAAACCATTTATTTTTATTAGGGAGTAAATAATATA
>JAWWLR010000054.1:86774767-86798752 GCA_035041075.1 Acraspis erinacei | reverse complement strand
TTCTAATCGTGTTGTATAATTAGCTGATGTTCTTAGATATTAACCCGGTGAGAAAATTAGGTTAAAACTCTTAAATTTGCTGTTATACTGGTCCATACCCATTTCCATTCATTTAAAGGAATCCTCTGTAGTTAGCTCATTACATAGCTGTATCTTTTGCGTACCGTGTCGTATCATTAGATTATGTTATTGCGTGTCGTCCAGGTGAGAAAAATAATTAAAAGAAATTAGATTTTCTGGTATAATGGTTTATTCCCATTTTCAATCCTTTAGAAGAATACTTCTGTATAGGCATCTCGTTTCATAGCTATAAATGGCAAAAAGAATATAATATTTCTATCCATATCAGCAGATTGCTTCACTTATTAACAAAACATAACTAAAGTAATGAATTGTATTTTGATATGAAACAGCTTTTGGCCTTATCAAATGTATATTCCATTTCCCTAAATTTATAAAATGTGTGTTTTTATAAATTGAGAAACGATTGAAGTCGCACTTCAGAGAACAGTGAATAAAGAAATTTGAAAGTTATCTTAGTAGTGCAGCAATTCAGATTGGTGAAGAAAGAAGCAGTGTTAACAAAACATCAATTTCACACATCTTTAGAATGCAAATTTTCCAATTTCGTTGTTAAGGAGATTTTTTTTGCTCAAATTTTTTTGTCCATGTATCTACTCCCAAACATGTTGCATGATTAGCTGATGTTATTGTATATTCACCCGTTGAGAAAATCAATTAAGAGATGCTAGGTTTGTTGTAAAGATGTTAGACTTGTTGTTATACTAGTCCATCCCTATTTTCAGTCTTATAAAAGAATCCTTCTGTATAATTGGCTCGTTCTATAGTTGTAAATGGAAAAACAACATTAATAAAACATAACTAAAATAAAGAATGGACAGCAATTCAGATTGCTGAAGAAAGAAGCTGTTTGGCTAAAACATAAATTTCGCACATCTTTAAAATGCAACTTTACCAATATTCGTTGTTAAGGAGATTTTGTTGGTTCCATGATGCCTTCACATCAAATCGGTTTTCATAATTTGAACATAAGATTCTCTAAGACACTACAATTTTTCGTCCGTATATCTACTTGACAATGCATGGTATGTTCAGCTGATATTATTGAATGTTTTCATAGTTGTGTATAATTGCATCCGTGCTGTATGATTAGCTTCTGTTTTTGGATGTTGACACGATGAGAACAATAATTTAAAGGAATTACATTTATTGTTAAACTAGCCCATCTCATTTCTAGACCTTTGGAAGGATCCATCTGTATAGTTGGCTCCTTCTATAATTATACACGAAAAAAAGAATAAGTTGTCTATCGATACCAGCAGATTCCTTCACTCATTAACAAAACGTAACTAAAATAATGAATTTAATTTTTACTTGAAACAGCTTCACATTTTATGGAATGGATGCTCTGTTTTCCTAAATTTATAAAAGTTGTGTTTTTATAAATTGAGAAACCATTGTTGTCAAACATCAAGGAATCTAATAAATTTTCAAAGTTATCATAGTAGTGCAGCAGTTCTGATTGCTCAAGCAAATAAACTGTTTTCATCAACCAAAAATTTCGCACGTCTTCAGAATGTAACTTTTCCCCATTCGTTGTCAAAGAGATTTTTTGGTTCCATGATGCCTTCACATCAGATCGGTTTTTATAATTTAAACAAAAGATTATTTGAGGCAATAAAATTTTTTGTCCGTGCTTCTTCTTACAATCGTGTTGTATGGTCAGCTGATGTTATTGGATATCAACTAGAAGTGAATATTAATTAAAAGATGTTACATTTTTTGTTACACTTGTTCATTTCCAATGTTGATGGTTGATGAAGAAGTAGGAAAAGTATCCCATGAAAAATTAAATCTGGGTATAACACGTTGCAGTCTATTGAGATGGTACTCTTCTGTCACGAACTGAATATTCAAATTTAAAGCATTTCCGATAAGTTTTCGAATGATATGACTTACATTGATGGAACAGTAATAAAAATTTTTAAGCCCTAATATTGATTAAAACATATTTGATTTGTTGGTGTAGTGGACAATCCCTATTACCAATTCTTTGAAAGGATCCTTCTGTATAATTGGCGAATTCCATAGTTGTATCTTCTCCTACCGGGTTTGTTCATTAGCTAATGTTATTGGATGTCAGCTAGATTAGAAAATAAATTAAAAGATGTTAAATTTGTTGGCATACTGTTCAATCTCTATTTCCAATTCTTTGAAAGGATCTTTCTGTATAGTTAGCTCATTTCATATCTTTGATGTCGACCAGGTAGCAGAATTATTAGATGTCAGATTTCTTGGTATACAGGTCCAATCCTAATATTAATAATTGATGAGCAAGTAGGGAAAGTATTACATATAAAATTAAAGCTTGAATATTCATTTCAAATATAGCAGTGTCATCACGTGAATTATATTATCTCTTTATCCTATAGTTTATACTTCCTTAACAAGTTAAAATTTTATTTGGATGGTACTCTTCTGGTTCGAAGAGAATATTCACATTCTTTTCTGATAAGTTTTGAACTAAATTGTGTACGCATTCATGGAACAATAATCCAAACCTCTTATTCCAAAGACTTTTTCGTTTGAACAGTGCTAATTTTTATTATCATTTTAAATTCCATTTGATAAAATTGCTCCCGAAATTGGGCCGAAATTATATGCAACGATTTTATACAAATTTTGCATTTTTTATTCGATCAGTAAATGCGCAGCCGAATAAATCGACTTTTCAGATCTATTTTCTGTCATGAATTTTTATGAGTAGAAATTGTTGACTGCCAGGTGTTATTTGAATTTTTAAAATAGATATTCTCAAATTTTTGACGAATGATTATTCTACGTTAGTCTAAAGAAACACGTTTCGGAGGTAAAAAATTAATGTACAGAGCCATAGAAATTTATAGCCCAATGTATGCAGGAAAATTTGAATTTTTTTTTCATCTTCAGAATTTTCTAAAACATCTTATGTTCATCCTAGGAGATTATAAATCTTCCAGGTGTGGAAGTCGGAACTTTTTTTCAACTGAAGAATTTAAGTATTCCAATTAGATTAATCAAACTAGTTAATAGTTCATATCTTTATTTGAAACTCCATCTATTTTTTTAATTAACCATTGATTATTTTTGATCGAGAAGTCTACTATTCACAACAATTATCATTGTTTATATTTCGACCACAAAAATATTTTTATTTTTATTGTCAAATATATAGTTGAATTTTCAGAAAACGTAAATTTTGGATTGAATAGTTACATTTCCAGTCAGAAAAATTCAGCCTCAACACATCTAACAAAATATTTAAATTTTCATATAAAAACATGAATTTTCAAATAAAATGATGAATCATCAATTAAAAAATAAGTCGTTAAAAAAAGAAACAAACTTTCAATCATAGAAATTAAATTTTACGCACAAAAATATGGTAGTTGACATCTCAGCCAAAAAATATTTTAATTATAATCAAAAATAATTAAATTCAACGGCAAGAGTAGATACAGTTTTCAGCCATATATCAGATTTATGAACCAAAAACTATATCTTTAAAACAAAAATTTGAAATTTTTAACAACATTATTAAATGTTAAACCAAATAATAAAAATTTTATCCAATAAGTATGAATTCTCAAAAAAAAAGATAATAGTAGACCTTTCCACCAAAGAGATGAAATTTTTGCCAAAATGATGAATTTTTAATAAAAAATGCGAATTTGTGACAAAGCAATGCATTTTTCAATCCTAAAATATGAATTGCCAACAAAAGGTTTATTTTTAAGCCAAAACCAGAATTTTTAACTTTTTAAATGAACTGGTTTCTTCATAAAAGTTTGTCTATAGTCTTATGTAATTAAATTATTCCTCAAATGTGAATGAACAGCAACTAGAATCAGAACTAAAACCAGCACAACATTCAAAAAGATACTCAAACTTGTTTTTCCAGCAAGGTTTAAAAATATTTCATAGAAAATTACAGAAATGTGCTCTTTTTGGGACTATTAAATTCGCCGTCATTTAAAATTTGTTTTCAAATTTGCACCAGATTCGCAAGTAGAAGCAAATGATTTTCAAACAAATTTTTAAAACTCTTGAAATCTCAATCTTCTTAGATTTTGAAAAATCTTGTCAATATTTTTATGTCCACTAATTTTAGATTCCCGTCGGAATCCCGTGAAATATTTCGAATAATATTAATACCCTTACTACATTTTTGAAATGCCAAAAGCTTTGAAATCCACTGGATTGAATTAAAGCCCCGTCAATTTCTTGAAATCTTCTGAAATCTTACGAATTCAGTGGAAATCCTTACAAATTTGTTAATTTCTTGAAAATTTCTATAATCATGCAATACATTCTTTAAAATCCTTTTAAAAATGTTTAATTCTTTAAATGTTGTCAAATCATTAGAAATATTCAAAATCTTCTGAAATCTTACAAGATCAATTGAAATATCTTAGAAACATTTAATTCATCTAGAAATCTTTGATATCTTTTCAAATTCTTTTAGAAATTTTTTAATCTTTCAACTCCTCTGAATCCCAGTTAAAGAAAGTGAAATATCCATGGGTCTCTTGTGAATAGCCTTATATTCTTGAAAATTCTTTTAAATCTTAAAAATCCTTTAAATTTTTTAAAATCCTCTCAAAACAGAAAATACCTTAAAATCCATAAAATTGTTGAAATCTACTAAAATTCTTTGAAATACATTTAAATATTTTTAATCTTGAAAGAGCTTTGAGTTTGTTTAAAATCGTATACGTCTAGTTAAATCCATAAAAATCCCCTGAATTGTATTGCAATCCCGTGAATTATTTTCCAACTTGCAACATCTCTTAGCATTTTTTCGAACATTTGTAAATTTTGAAATTTTTGAAATCATCAAAGTCTTGAAATCATTAGAAATTTCGATTTTAAAATTTGAGAAAATAGTACCATTAGTGTAAGAATCTTACTCCCTTATTTTGTCTCATTTGGTGAAAAAAAAGTTTCGCAATTTGTCGAGATTAAAAGAAAATAAAGAAAGGGCAGGCTAGTATAGAAAAAGGGGTGAAAAACGGGGCCGGAGGGTGATAGGGAGGGTGAGGGGTATAAGAGGGAAGGAGATGGGGAGGTTTTTATTTGAGATTAGAGAAGAGGAGAAAAAGGTGGATGAAAAAGGGAGTGGTGGAAGAATTATGGAAGAGGGAGAGTTGGAAAGGGATGGGTGAAGAGGAGAGTTAGTGGAGAAGGAGGATGCAGGAAAGAAGAGTGCATAATAGGATGGTGAGCTAGGAGGAAGAAATAGGATATAGGAAGAGGAAAAGAGGGATGTAAAAGGGGCAGGAGAGGATAGAAAAAAGGGAAAGTGATGAGAAGAGGAGGGGATAGGAGAGGGTTATGTTGAATGATGGTGATAGGGGGAGCGGAAATTTAGTATTTTCCCTCCCCCTATCATCACAGATAGAAGAGAAGGAAGAGAGGAAAGGGAGATTGAGAAAAGTGATGTAGATAGGAAGGGGAGAACAGACAAAAGTTGAGGGGGAGATTTGAACAAATTAATTTGCTACAAAAATCTTTTTTATATGCATCTGCGGCCTAATTTGACTAATTTTTGATGAAAATGCAATTTGTAGTGGATATTTTGCTTGCAATAATAAGAAAGAGGAGAGAGTAAGAAGAGTTGACAAATGATGTGAATTTACAGGCCGTCGTTAGGGAACTAAACAGGCTTGGGATGCTGGTGGACCTGTCTCACGTTTCAACAAGAACGATGAGAGCAGCCCTGCAGACGACAAGAGCGCCGGTGATTTTCTCGCACAGCGCTGCGAGGGCTCTATGTAATTCCACCCGGAACGTGCCGGACGACGTGCTCAGAAATCTGGTAAGTTATCAAACCAAGAGAAAAAATAAGTCGCTGGTCCTGCTAGACGCAATCGAGAAACATCTCTTAGTTGCTTGTATGTTTTCTCTCTGGGATCTATTGACATTGCACCCTTGAGAAACATATAATAAATAAAAATTAGGTTAAACAACCATCTCAGGGTCACCTTGGGAATAATTATCATTCATGAAAGTGACACTGGCTGCCAGCAGAACCTAAATAAAGAAAAATCAATTACCGTGTCTCACGACCGAGATTTGGGTGGCCGAAGGTCCACCGTGTGTCTTCAGGACACGGAGCGACTCGAGAATGACGGCTCTGTCAATCCATCTCGGCTTGCTTTAGCATCTTTTTTGTTAGATATACATATATGACGTATGCTAAATTGGTGATGCTCTTCATCTAGTTTGATTACCAAAGAGATATCCAGCACATAGTGTAATAAACTTTAATAAAAATTATTTTTAGTAACCATCACTTAATCCTAGGTTTTGATTGTTTTTAAAATATTAATTTGTTTGAAAAACAGGGCTGCATTATTAAAAGCAAGTTTAAATAGGCATAACTTCTTAGATTTTTTTTGCAAATCGGATAATTACATATAGCCTTATATCCTCTCAAAAAGAATTGTCCTCTTGAAGTCCAGCAATTTCAAGTTGTGAAACCCTATCTGATTTGAAATGGATTCGGTCTAAGTTTTATTTTCAAACAATTATATATAATAAAATAAAAAATAAGATTTTTTATTATTAATAAATATTTCGACTTTAAAATAATTCTTTTATGATAAAAAATTATTTTAAAAGAATAATCTTTCTTTATTATAATTATGGTTCTTCAAATTCAAACTAATGGCACTTCTTATGTAAATTTTACTTCTGATCATTAATATTCTCAACATATGTAACACTTCCTTCCTTAACGACCATGAATAGATACCGGAAGTTTATGCAATGAGCATACGTAGTGTCATCAGTAAACACAGTATCTCTTAAAGAAATATAATTAATTATAATTTATTTATTTTTCCTTTTCAATAAAAGTATTTGGTATGGAAAAATTATAAATCACAAATATTGAGTTGTGTTGCACTTTGAGAAACTGTATGATTATTTTCCTCACACTAACTTGCGGTCTAATTGAAGTTTGTTTCTAAAATAATTTCAATTTTTTTATAAATAATTAAATATGTTTAAATTTTGCCCAGAATGATGTCCCTGACTATTATTTTCCCGAAGTTATTGAATTATATATTTTAAAAGAAATCTTAAGATGTCATTGTTAAATAAATTTATTTTTTCATAATTAGTTTCATAATTGTAAAATAAAGCTATTTTATAAAATGCGATCAACATTTTCAGAACTCTCAAAAAGTCCTGGAAGTTCTTAAAAATAGCAAGAAATAAAAAAAAATCATTAAAAATCACTTTATATTATTGAAATCTATTTAAAAATTCTTAGAATCGTTTTAAACATCCTAAGATCTGTAAAAAAAATTAAATGGTTGGTAATACCTTAAAATATTTTAAAACATATTTAAATCTTGAAAAATTATATTTTCGGTTTGAAAAAATTGTGTTTTTGAGTAGAACATCAATCTTGTTGCTGAAAAACTCATCTTTTTAGTTGAAAATTTAACTATTCCACTTCTACAAAAATTAATCTTCCGAGAAAATCATCTTCGTGTCAATTTCTTTTGATCGAATTAATTTTTTTATATATTTATCGTTTTAGTTGAAAATTCACCTGTCTCTGAAAATGTAACTACTTGTTTAAAAATTCCATGTTTCTAAATTAGTATTTTGAATGAAGATTAATATTTTTTATCAATAATTGATGAAAAATTATCATTTTTTATTAAATATTCAACTTTGTGTGTCAAAATAATATGGGTTCGTTGAAGATATAATGGTTTGCCAAAATTTTAAATTATTTTGTTACAAATAAATGTTTTTGTTAAAAATTACATTATTTTTATGGAAATTTAACTTTTTCAGAGAAAATTAACTTTTTTGTTAAGAACTAATATTTTTCCTTTAAAAATTTACACTTTTTCTGTATAATTCCTGATCATGGATGTAAAATTCAGCAATTTTATTGAAAATGAATGTATTTAGTTAACAATTCATTTTTTCTTAAGGTACATTAATCTTTTAGATTTTAAACAAAATTGTTATTTCAAAATACAATTTTTGAGCCTGATCGCTTTTGTTTGAAACGTAAAGATTTTTTTAAAAATTTGGTTTTTTGCGTTAAGAATTGATTTTTTGTTAAAAAATGGACTTTTATAGTTGAAGATTCATATATTTTACTTAAAATTTTTCTTTTTTAATCGAAAATTAATCTTCTTGATTAAAAATTCATCCTTTTTATTAAAAATCCAACTGTTTGGATTCAAACTGTCTGGGTTAATCTGGTTCAGGATTGAACGTTTTGTTAGAAAATTAAAGTATTTGTTTCAAAATAAATTTTTTCTTTAAAACTTGTACTATTTTTATGAAATGTTTACTTTTCAGTAGTAAATTACCTTTCTTGTAGAAAAATAATATTTTAGGATTGAAAATTCAATAGTTTTGTAGATAATTCGTTCTCTTCGATATAAAATTTAACAATGTTATTGAAAATTAATGTATTTTGTTTAAAGTTCGTTTTTCTTGTAGACGAATAATCTTTTAGACTTAAAACAGTATTTTTGTATTGAAATAAAATCATTTGTGTTGATCTCTTTTGTTGAATATGTAACCATTTTGTTGAAAATTATATTTCTACGTTGAGAATTAATTTTTTTCACTAACCATGCAACTGTTTCATTTTTGGTTGAAAATTGATTTTTATATTAAAAATTGGCCTTTTACAGTTGCTTAACGATTTGTTAAAAAATTAAACTATTTGGCACAAAATAAACTTTTTCGTTGAAAATTACTTTTAAATTAAATTAATTTTCTTGTAGAAAAATAATATTTTAGGGTTGAAAATTCAATAGTTTTGTAGATAATTCGTTCTTTTGGCTTCAAAATTTAACAATGTTATTGAAAAGTAATGTATTTTGTTAAAAGTTCGTTTTTTCGGTAAACGAATAATCTTTTAGACTTAAAACATAATTTTTGTTTTAAAATAAAATCTTTTGTTGAAAATGTAACTATTTTGTTGAAAATTCTTCTTTTGCATTTAAAGATTTGTTAAAAAATTTAATTATTTGGCACAAAATAACCTTTTTCATTAAAAATTACACTATTTCGATAAAATGTTTACTTTTTAGTGGCACATTAACTGTTTTGTTGAAAAATAATATTCTTACATTTTCGTCAGAGAAGGCATTAGATTTTTGCAAAATTTGACCCCTTCCCCATTTTCGTCCAATCATGTTTTTATCCGCAGTTTTTGTCAAAAGTTCGGCAGTCAGCAGTTTCGGATAAAAATTAAAAAAAGTGAGTGTATTTTGAAAATGTTTGAGGCCACTTTTTCAAGATTCAAAAATTTGTTTTACAATTATTTATATTACTCAAAAACAATAATCATGTATTTTAGTAAAAATTGTTATTTTTTTTTATTTTTTAGTCAAAAATTAATCTTCATTGAAAATTTATTCTTTCTTATTCAAAATGTAACCGCTTGGATTTAAATTAATTTGGGTTATTGTTGAGGATTTAAGTTAGAAGTTCATATCTTTGGCCTAAGTTTAAATATTTTGTCAAAAATAATACGATTTTTATGAAAATTGAACTTTCTGGAAGAGAATGAATTTTTGTGTTAAAAAGTCGTCTTTTTATTGGAAATTCAACTACTTTGTACAAAATTCATCCTTTTGGCTTTAAAATTGAAGAAATTTGTTGAAAGTCGATGTGAATTGTTTAAAATTTACCTTTTTCTGGAAAATTAATCTTTCTCATTAAAAATTCAACTATTTAATTTCACATTTATCTTTTTTAGTTGCAAATTTAAACACTTGTTTCAGAGTGGAACCAATTTGTTGAAATTTTTTTTTTTTTATGAGAATTAATTTTTTTATTTGAAAATTTAACTATTTCGTGTTTGATAGAAAATGCGTGTATCTTGGTTTGAAAAAATTTTGGCATACGTGTTATTTTTTGAGTGGGAGGCGGAGAGTCAAAAAATAGCCTTAAATTGTTAACGTAGTTTATGGACGACCCGAAAGAGCTGCTTCAGGAAAAGAAAAAAAGTGTTTGAAATTAAATGAGAATCTTAAAAGAGTCATAATTTTTTGCCCCTTTTTTCATCCTTACTCTTCATCCAGTTTTGAGCGAAAGAAACCTTGATTAAGTTTTTCAGTTCTTTGACACGGGACATATTAGAAAGTAGTGGGTACCTTTGAGAAGATTTATGGCAAAAGTAGGAAAGTATGTCTAAACCTCGGTACAAAAATCTTTAATCTAGCTGAGTTAAAGCACTCTCAAACGCAATACTCTTCTCCTCTTCCTCAACCTCAGAATACATAATCGTCACTCTCTTTCTGCAATGTCGGGAAGACAATTTTCAAAGGAATCGCAAATCGAGAACGATCTTAAAGCCTGAGAATGTCTGAGTAAAATCAATAGTGAATTCTGAAATAAAACAATCTGTATTATCATCGGGATGTTAATGCCCGATCAGAAGAAGGTACTAATCACATTACGTAAATATATCAATTTACATTATAGATCTAAAATACGCCTCAAATTCACTTTTTTCGCTTTTATACCATTTTTAAATTAAATTTTATCATCGAAAAAAATATCTCTCTTGTTCGCTCTGCTGGGAATTGAACCACAAGTCTACGGATTGCCGATTGGAAGGGGGGGGGGGGTTCTTTAACCACTAAGCTACTAGAGAGGGATCGAAAGAAGAATCTTTTTTCGCAGATATATCAAATGCAAGATTTAATGTACATTATTACTAGGATTTAAAATTTTCCCGTTTGGCATCTCTGTGAAAAAAGATTCTTCTTTCGATCTCTCCAGTAGCTTAGTGGTAAGGGCGCCCGACAAAATTGGTTTTGTCAATTTTTTTCGTTATCGTTCAACAACAACGTATGAAAAATGGTTAAGTTTCTAACCAAACAATAAGAATTTTCAACAAAATGATTAAATTTTTATTTAAAAAAAATCTTTTAACAAAAACCATGACTTTTTAACCAGAGTTGAATTTTTAACAAAAATAATAAACGTTTAACCAAAAAATCTATTTTAAAGAAAGTAGTTCAACTTTTAACCTTAAAGATTTTTCAGTCAATAAAGAACACAAATTTTATAAAGAATCTTGAAATTTTAAGCAAAAAGGATGAATTCTCAACCGTAACATTAATTTTCCATTAACAAGGACAAATTCTCAACAAAATACATTTATTTTTACCCAAATATTTAATTTTAAAATAAGAAGAATTTTGAAACTGAAAGACATCAATTTTTACTTAGAAATGGAACAGTTAAATTTATTTAAAAAATTTTTATTAAAAAAAAAGAAACGCATTTAATACAAAATAGAAAACATTTAAAACTAAAAAGATGAATTTTCAGTAAAATAGTTTAACTTTCATTTAGGAAAATTAATTTTTTTTAAACTGAGTTTTCAACCAAGAAGTTGAATTTTCAACCAAAAGAGATGAATTTTAAACTAAAACGATAAACTTCTATCAACAAAAAAATGATTTTTTCAGAAAGTAGTTAAACTTTTAACAAGGAAAGATTTTTCAGTCAATTAGAAAAATTAGATTTTAGACAAAATCTTGAATTGTTAAGCCAAAAATACGAGGTTTCTACAGGAGACTTGAATTTTTAACGAAATAGTAGAATTTTCAACCCAAAAATATGAGTTTTTAACAACAAAAATTAGTTTTCAACTAAAGAAAAAGTTTTTAATGGAATCGTTTAATTTTTGAATAAGAGAATTTATTAACTAGAAGAGGTCAATTTTTAAGCACAAATAAAACAGTTGAATTTTTACTTAAAAAAGTTAATTTTTCAATAAAATAAACGAATTTTCTACAAAACGAGAACATTTCCAATCCAAAAATATAAATTAAAACAAAAAAAGCTAAATTTAGAATTGAAAAAAATGATTTTAAGAAACAAGTTCAACTTTTTAATAGGAAAGATTTTTCAGTTAGTAAGGAACTATTTTCAAAAAAAAATTAATTTCCTTCTAAAAAATACAAATGCGCAAAAAAATAAATATTTACTTTAAACCTAAAAATATGAATTTTCAACAAAATAGTTCAATTTTCAGTTAAAAAAATTAATTTTTGGACAAAAAATGAAATAGTTGATATTTAAATGGAACAATTCTTTTATTATTTTTTTTTTTCAAGAACAGTTGAACTGAAGTACAAAAGGCAAGTTTACAACACTTTACTTTAATCCTTAACTGAAAAATATTATTTTTTAACCAAGCTGTTTAATTTTGAAACAAAAAATTGAATTTCTTTTAAGAAAGATGATTTTTTAACGATGTGCATGGATTTCCAATTAAAAAAAAACACAGTGTTTTCCAATACAAATGAAACAGTTGAATTTTTGGTTAAAAAAATTAAGTGTTGTAACAAAATCAATTTTTAACAACAAATTTAAATTAATAAAATTTAAACAAAAAAGAAACTAATTTTGAACTAAGATTATGAATCTTGAACTAAAAAATTATTTTTCAATCCGAAACTATGAATTTCTAACAAAAAGAGAAGAATTTTTAACCCACAAAAATTGTTTAGTCAAGGAAGAAGCAAAATGAAAATCAATGTTTTCAATTTTCAATTTAAAAAGATGAATTTTGAACAAAACAATTGAATTTTCAACAAAGAAAAGGATAAATTATTTACAAAAAAATTTCATAGTAGACTTTTAAACCGAAATTGATTCGACAAAATTTTTATGTTAAGAGAATATTGTGATAAATAATAATGAATTGTCTAAAGAATTATTTAACTTTAGTTCAATTCACTCTTTGTTCTTTCTACCTGAAAAAATTTGTAATAAGTTGAAGTTTTTTTTAAACTGCGACTTTCTAACTCTATTTAAAGAGAAAAATATTCATAAAAAGAATAAATTGTTTAAAAAATTTATATGAAAAGCTAAGTATTAGCATAAAATAATATTTTATGTATTATAAACAATTTGCTTTTAAATTTATTAATTTTTCACTTAGGGATTTTTTTTGACCGAATTTTTCAATTATGGGTTTTTTATGACCCGATTTTAAAAATAAATGTTCCGGACGATATGTATGAAAATATAACAAAATTTGGACCACTTTAATGTGGCCCCTCCTATATTTTATTCACGCATGTTTTAGAAAACAAATACGGGAAAAATTTGTTTCCATCAAAGATGAACAAAAGCATACTATATGTGTAACATGATTCCGTGGAGAAGTTAGGAGGCCACAGTAAGGCAAAAAATGCAAGGTTCGACGACTCGGGGTCAATTAGTAAATGGAAGGCTGCGGAATCGGAGCTTTAGAGGAAAATCGAAATGAAGTCTGCAAGCGGGAAAGAGAGAAAGAGAGAAAGCGTGAAGAGAGGTAAAAAGGGGAAGGGGAAGATGAAAAGGGCGGAAAAAATGGCGCGCCCTAAATCACTGGGATCAGAGTACCACCTCGCCAAGTCGCACATCCAATGCATTGCACTTTAGTGTTCCACCAACAGCTACTATTCACTATAGCACCACTGCCCCGGCAGTAGCGTATATTACCTCATTCCCTCTTACAGGATAGAAAATAGAAAACCTGCCCGCACGGACCAGCCTAATGTTTCACTCACTTTAAAAAGATTCGTTCAAGTGGAATTTTTTCGTTTTTGGTAATAAAAATACTTCTACACAGAAACAAAATGAGGGTACGAAATGTGGAAGTAAACTTTCCGCGTCAAATCGCAACTATCTCGGGCGGAATCCGCTAGAGGCAGCACGTGATAGGCCTGTGACCACGGAGAGTTTACATCAGTGCGGAGGATTCAGCTGAATATTACCTTTGTTAAACGATTACCTGCCACGTTTTGTACCACTAGTTTTTTGTGTGTTGCTAACACCGAAAAAAAGTATAATATTTACTTGGATTGTAGAGTAATCTCACAGAAAAAACTGAGGTTAAGAAATGATGAAGGTAATTATTCCAGCAGGGTAATAATCAGCTGATTAGTCCAAACTGACGTAAACTTTCCGTAGTGAATCGCAGATATCTCCGGCGTTCTCCGCTAGAGGCAGCACATCACAGGTCTGTGACCACGGAGAGTTTACCTCAGCTTGGAGTAATCAGCTAACTTTTACCCTGCTTGAACGATTACCTGAAAAATTGTCTACCCTCAGTTTTTTCTGGGCTTTCAGGGACCGTAAATAGACTACCTTAAACATTTTTGATAAATTTTTAACAACAAAAAAGGAAACGAATTTTTGAGAAAATAGTTGAATTCGCAACCAAATGGATGAATTTTAACAAATGACAATAATGTTCTACTCTAAATTATGCATTCTCAATGAAATATGTGGCTTCGGTAATGAATCAATCATAATTAAAATTAGTATCATATCAGACTTTTCTACCATAAAAGATGTATTTCCAGCAAAGTCGATACATTTTTGAACAACTAGTTTAATTTTTAAGTAAATGGTCGAAGTCTCAACAAAAAATTAAAAAATTTTAATAATTTTTTAATCCAAATATTTGAATTTTTAACCGAATAGTTGATTTTTTAATGAATAAGATTAAATTTTTACCAAAAAAGACAAATGATCAGCAAAATACAGTTTAAAAAATTAGTTTTTAACAAAAAGAAAAAAGAAATTAATTAAAACAAAATATAGTTAGAGCCTCAAGAAAATATATCAATTTTCAACAAATAAGATAATTCTTCTACTTAAATAGGAAATTTTAAACAAAATAGTTAGGTTTACCATCTAAAAATTCCAAATTTTCATAAAACTTTTAAACTGGAAGAAAACAATTTTCAGCAAAGAAGGTCCTTTTTAATCAAGAATGATAAATTTTCAACTAAATAATTTTCTTTTTAAATAAAAAACATCAATTTACACCAGAAACTTAGTCGCTAATTTAACGCTTAAAAAATAATAAAAAAATAAATGTTTAACCAGTTCAATTTACTTGCGAACAAAAATGGAATACTTAAATTTGAACATGCAAAATTAATTTTCCACAAAAGAAAAAATGAATCTGAAACAAAAACGTTCAGTTCTGAAACAAAGCGGATTAATTTTTAAGCCCAGTACATGAATCTTTAATTGAAAAGATCATTTTTCTATTTAAAATATCAATTATCAAACACAAATGGAATGCAAACCAAATATTTGAATTTTCGACCATACAGTTGATAGTTTAATAAAGAAACTTAATTTTCCATAAAAAAAACGAATGGTCCACAAAATGCATGCATTTTTAATCAAATAATTGAATTTTCTTCTAAAAACGGTAAATTTTTTACCAAAAATTGAATGGTTAAGTTTTCTATTTAAAAAATTACTTATAAAAAAATATCAAACAGTGGAATCCAACGAAAAGAGTCGGATATTAAACCAAACACGCTGAATCCTCAACCCAGTATATAACTTATTAACAAAGAAGATTAATTTTCTAATTAAGTTTTTAACTAAACAGTATTAATTTCACGAAAAATGGAACTTTTTTGTATATTCATTATATCAGTTCAAAATGCACTGATTTAGTTAAACATTGAACTGTTTTGTTGAAAGTTCTTTTTTTAATCAAAATTAATTTTTCACTGAAAATTTGTATTTTTCCATTTTTGGCTGAAAGTTGATTTATTTCAGTTGAAAGTGCAATTTATTGCAACTTTTTGGTACAAAATTAATCTTCCTCATTAAAAAATTGTTCAAATTTTTTTATTTGACTAAAAATTCACATCAGTAGTTTGTACAAATTGTCTTCCATTTTGGTTTGAAAATGGATCGATTTCAGTTGAAAATGGAACTATTTGGTGGGAAATTTATGTATTTTGTTGTGCATTCGTCTTTTCTTGCAGAAAATAAATTTTTTGGATTAAAAATCCAAATTCTTGGTTTAACTACTATTTTGTAACTATTTTTTTTAAAACTCGTTTTTTTGGTTGCTAAATAATTTTTTGATCTGCAAATTTAATTAACGCATTTTTTGTTGAAAAATTGATTGCCTTCAGATTAAAATTCAACTATTTGGTAAAAAAATAATTTTTGTTGATGAAACATCATAATTTTGTGATAAAAGGTGAACTGTTTTGTAGAAAAATATCCGCTTTGGCCTAAAAAATTAAATATATTGCAGAAAAATTATCTTTTTGGTTTAAAATTTTTATTATTATTTTTGTAAAAAATTCAAAAATTAATTTGAAGCGTTTTCCTCTATTGAGCGAAAAGTCGTTTTTGGTTGAAAATTCATCTATTTTGGTAGAAATTTCACTACTTTCCGTTAAATTCAAATGTTTTTTTTAATTCAAAATCTTTTTTTAGTTTATATATCACCTTTTATATTTTTCGTTAAGTATTAATATTTTTTTATTGAAAACTCAGCTACTTTATTTAAAGTTGAACTTCTTTCTTTAAAATGCATTTTTCTGTTCAGGACTCATAATATTAGTTGAAAATTCAACTAGTTTGTTGAACGCTTAATTTTTTTTTAAGGCAACTATTTTGTTTATAAGATATCTTTTCTGGTCAATCATTTAACAGTTTTGTTGACTATTTGTCTCCTGGAATACAAAATTACTCCTTTCGGGATAAAATTTCAACTGACTTTAAAAAAGGTCGTGTTCTCGACTTGGAAAATTAAACTAATTTAGTATAAAAGTCAAGTATTTTGTTGAATATTGACACTTTGGTATAAAATAAAAAATTTTGAATAAAAAATTTAACTCATTTTGCAAATTCGCATTTTTGGTTTTACAACTGAACAATTTGGTTGCTTTCTTATTTAAAAATATTTCTTGCTTGACAAATCAACTTTTTTTTTAATTCGTCTTTTTGGTTTAGCATTTATCTTTATGTGTTGATATTTTAAAAATTTATTAATTTTAAAAAATTATATTATTTAATTAAAAAGTCAACTTTATGACAGGCAAGTTCTGGGTTTAAAATTCAGCGTTGCAAATTAAAAAATTTGGTAAAAGACAACTATTTTGTTAATAATTCATCCTTTAGTTTGCAAACTTATTTTTTAGGCTAGAAAAATTTCCTTTTTCTATGACATAAATATGAAATTAAGAAAATTAATGAACAGGAAAAATGAGAAATTGGTCAAAAGAAAATATGGAAAAAGTCTGAGAATTTTAAATTGCTGTTTTGCAGCCACACTGTTGTTACTGTCTTAGTATAAACAGTCAAATCTGGAGTTAGTGTTTAGTATTAGAAATTTTGATAAAACAATATAATCAGTAACAGATATTTTTTCAAAACTTCCCACGATATAAAAAATAACTTGCACACTTACCTACCTTGGCGATACTTTTTATTTCTATTTCATCCGAATAAAACCGATAAGTTAGGCAAGGGGAGAGACAATTTCTCGACTTGTGTGAATGCCGCCCTCGCTTCGCTCACGCGGCAACCTTTCACGCTCGTCGGATATCGCTGCCTTTACCCTCCTGGTCACGTAATTTAAATTTTACCAAATATTTTTTTTTAAATTTGTTTATTATATAATATTGGAATACCTTTAACTAATGTTACTCTAGGAAACTTAGGTGACTTCAATAATGCTCATATTATTGACGAGCACCAGAAACGTCAAACAGAAAAAATTGCTATTTCTTGCGTCCTATTTGTTTATTTATAAAAAATTGAAAGAATATTTTAAAAATCATGCTCAGCAACTGTGTTAGGAATCTTATCAGTTTAAAAAAAAAAAATTTGTTTGCCCAAAAATGTTGTCTTTTCCCACTGTGCGGCGTGATGTCAATTGTCGAAAATACTAAGTCCAGATTCGACTATAGCTATTCTTTCACTCCATTCACTCCAAAAATTACAAATGTTTTTCTTAAAGAATTACGAAGTTTGTTCTTGAGAAATTACCAAATTGGTTCTTGAGAATTCTGGAGAGACTTGGAAATTTGTTCTTGAGAAATTTCAAAACTTGTTCTTGAAGAATTACAAATTCTATATCGAGAAATTAGTAAATTTAATTATGAGAAATTTCTAAATTTATACCTCAGGGATTCATAAATTTGATCTTCAGAAATTGCCAAATTATTTATTGAGAAATTACAAAATTTGTTTTTGAAAAATTTCTAAAGTTGTTCTTGAAGAATTAGAAATTCCATTTCGACAAATCACTAAATATGTTATTGAGAATTTTATAGATTAGTAGTTAAAATATTAATAAATCGGTTTTTTAAAAATTGAGAAATTATTTCTTGAGAAATTACAAATTTTGTTTTTGTTAAATTAAAATTTCTTATTGAAAAAGTAAGGAATTATTTCATGCAAAATTACAAAATTTGTTTTCGGTCAATTACGAAGTTCATTCTTTAGAATATACAAAATTTGATATTGAGGAATTAACAAAATTCTTCCTGAAGAAATACCATATTTCTTCCTAAAGAATAGTCAAATTTGAGCTTAAAAAATTACCAAATTTATTATTCAAAAATTGTACTTTGTTCTTGAGAAATTACAAAATTTGGAAATGAGGAATTATCCAATTTGTTCATGAGGAAAGACCACATGTGTTCTTGAGATATCGCCAAATTTTTTTTCCTGCGCAATTACCAAATTTTTTCTTAAGAATTCTTGAGAAAGTACGCAATTTGTCCTTGAGAAATATCAAAACTTCTTCCTGAAGAATTACAAATTCGACATAGAGAAATTACTAGATTTTTTCTTGCGAAATTTCTACACTTGCTCTTAAAGGATTAATGAATTTTGTCTTTAGAAATTACCAAATTATTAATTGAGAAACTACAAATATTTGTTTTTAACAAATGACTAAAGTCCGTATTGAAAAATTATAAAATTTGCTGATGAGAAATTTAAAAACTTATTCTTAAAGACTTACAAATGTTTTTTCTAGAAATGACTAAATTAGTTCTTGACAAAACCACCACATTTTTGCGCAACATTAGCAAAAAATGTTGCTGAAAAAATTACCAAAATTGTTCTTAAGGAATTACCAAATTTTTTCTTGAAAAATCACAAAACCTGTTCTTAAGGTAATCAACAATTTTTTTTCTTAAAGAATAATTAAATTAATAAACTATTAAAGAATTTTATTATTCAGCAATTTTATAATACAGGACTTATATATTTGAAGAATTTTCCAATTCAGCAATCTTATTATTAAGAAATTTTATTCTTCAGCAATTTTATTTTTCGGGACTTTTCAGTCGTTCCATTTTCCCCACTATGCATAAATTATCAATTATTATAAATAGATTTAAAAATAAGCTTTCAGAATTTTAAAACTTTTCATTGTCATGATTATAAATAATTAATGAAGGTATCGATCACGAATAAAAATTTTCCTATTATTCAACTCATATTGATAATCAAATTCCCATTCTTATAATTCAGTTTACCAGAGTGGAAAATTACCTTGCTGCCGTTCTGGAGACCCGTTTTCCTATTTGTACAAATTTATATTTAATTTTCAATGCATGCAGTTATAATTAAAATTAAAATAAACATTTAATTTAAAAATGTTCCTTTCCTTCCTTCTGATATGTGAAGCAGGCTAAAAATACAAGTTCCTCTATATATCCACTTTGTTTTCAATTTATTTAAAATGACCAAGATTTAAGTAAAGAAAATAAATTTAAAAAATTATTTTTGAATTATTTGTAAATGTATTAGAAAAAGTTGTGTAGTATTTATTAAAAATAGGCCCGCAATCATTACTGATTTTTTTCAAATCTGCCTGTTCGGAACCAATTCGGTCATTCCTCAAATACAATTTTTTTTTCGTGTGATTGGGTTATTCACTCGTTGACTGGAATATATTTTTTGAGACCTTATTTCTGAATTTCCGAGAAATATCTAAAGTTCTCAAGAACCTGAATTAGAGTTCTAGGAAGAAAATATTCTTTTGAGAACGAGAATACTCCTGAGAATATTGATCTTTCGGGGTGTCCAGTCCGGATTTACGATAAAATTCGCCTACAATTCCGGTACAATTCCCCCAGGCTTTCTTAGAATTCACGAATACATTTGATTGAAAAATCTCTATCTTATATAAAATATAAATTGAATGAAAATTTATTGTATTTAAAAAAAAGAGGCTTGATAATATACTCAAAATGAACGTTGTATATAGTCAAAGTCAATAGTTCAACTCTGATTCTCCGTCTTTAGTTGGAAGACTAAACGTTATTAAATATTTAAAGATTTTTGCATTTTAAATTTATAAAGAATAAGAAATTTAGATTTAGAAAATCCTTTAAAATAAGAATGATTTACAAATGATTTGAAATATCTTTGAATTTCTTAAGGGCATCTTAAAAGTGTCACCGGAACAATTATAATGATTACTTGGTGCATCCGGTTTACTGATGGACAACAATACGAGATGATCGTTTGTTTCTTTGGATTTTTTTCCAATTAAAAAAAAATTTAATTTTAACTTTCAATTAGTTTTTTAAATATCATTTTGTTTCAAAAATACAAAAAACTTCTTGTAACAAGTGAGAAGGTAGTGGTGAGTGTCATAAGGAAATCGAAAGAATTTGGAACAGAATCTCACATAAATAAACGAAAAGTTTGTAAGAAAATAAAATTCATTAGCACCTATAAATAAGGGATATTTCTACAATTTTCTTCTTAATTAAATAACAAAATTATCTAGATAAATATAATTTTTTATTTCTGAATTTAATTTCAGAAACAACAATATTTAATTTCCTCAAAAATAATCCACAACCTTCCTACGAAACAAACAAAGCACAGCAGAAAACCTTTGAAAGATTCTTTGATTTCCTTCTGAATGTGAATAAAATAAATGCAAGAAAATTCAAACCGTGTTTCTTTGAATATTTCTTATAACAAAAAAAAAACAAATACAAAAAAACAACAGCATGGGTAAAAAAATTTAAGTTAAAAATGTTGATGCAAAGGAATCTTAAAAAACTATTTTTTTAAGTTATAACAGCAATTTTATTTTATTTCCTTCTATATCAATTAAAAAATTGCGATTGAAAATTCACGCACTATTTTTTTAAAAATTTTATTATAATAAAACGTTCTCATTTATTTAAGGAATCAATAAATAACGACAAAGTAGTGTATGGTTGGCTAAAAGATCTTGCTATACATTTCTTGGATTATAAAGAAACTCCAGATTTTTTTTATTTCCGGATCCTAAGGATGAAGTTCCATTTTGCAACAAAATGCGCCTTGTTTTAACAAATATATTTACAAAAATGAAAGAATTTGTGATGAGCATTTTTGAAAAAAAACTCGAAGATATTGGAAGAAATAGAACAACCCGTTTTATCATAAATAAATCTGTTATAGCTTATATAAGCAAATGATTTGTCTTTTAGAATATTTAAAATGAATATCATAAATTTATCTCGAATAAAATGAAGATAGTATTAAGAAATTTATCACGGGAATATTAATTTTTCATAAATAGATTTCAATTTTATAATTTTCATGCATCTTTCTTATTTAACTTCTTTAAATTCTTAAAGGAAAGCTATTGAACAGTTTTTCAATAATATTTATTTTTCATTTTCAATCAAGCAATATTAAAAATGTTTTTCATTTGCTTTTCCTGATGAAACTATCATAATTGAGAGCTCATTCTTGATAGGAATAATTTATTTTAAACAAAAATATAGCCAAATATAAAAAATTGTACTCTAAAATACTTTTAATTCAACATAATTTGATGGGTTCTAAAACGTTTAACACTTTAAAGTACCAATTATTTTTTACTTTTATTTTACAAAATAAGTTTTTTTTAATTATCTCAATAAAGCACTCAGATCAAAGCACAACTCAATAACTTTTCTTTTTAATTTTTTATTACTTGGTTTCGAAATTATAAATAAAAAAGGATGCATAATATCCTCTTACGCACTTGTCGAATACTACAAATTTAAAATAAAAAATTAATCAATAATATTATAACCACTTTTAAAATATTTAAAACGCACATTTTTCTAAATCACACAATTTATTTTAGAGGTCAGAATTTTAAAAATGACTTCAAAATTTGTTGCATAAGTTTTTTGTCTGGTCAAGCCTTCATAATATTTAAGGATGAAACGAGAAAATGATTCTGCACAATGTTCATAATCCTGGCTAAATTTGATAATTTTTTACTTACAAAGATTTAAGACAATTTTAAAATTTTATTTGTCAAAATTTATTCCTAATAACAGTTAATAATGATTAGTATTTTTACTTAATTTTTTTGACAAAATCCGCCCTAGTGCTCCATACTAATTCATTATGTTATTCTATGGGAGAGTTTTTTAAAAGCTATAGTCAAAATCAAATGAATCGTAAAAATAACAATGTTTGTTAAATTTTTAAATATTTTTATCTGTTCTACAATGTGTAAAAGTCATATTTATCAAACCTAAATTCTTCGAGCTCTTATTTATATATTTTTATATTCTTTTGGGTTATTCCCCATTAAAGAAACATATTTTAAGTGGTTGGAAAATGTATCTGTTTGACAAAAATCTTATTATGAAAAATTCTCATATTGTTGATAATTATAATTAGCAACTCGCTGTACTGAATCTTATGCATCACTAACTCGTCGGCTTTATAATTAGAAAAATAGAGTTATTTTGCAGAAATTTTGAGGCCAAGGAAATCAACTGTAAGTCAAGTATACAATTTTTTCTACTTTTTTAAAAAAGTGCTATATATAATTCCAGAAAATCAAAGCAAAAATCCAATGAACAAATTTCGACAACGACCATAAAATTTTCCTGCTGTTATTTGGAAAAATATCATATTTGAAATAAATCTAAAAAAGTAAACAATATTTGAACAAAAATAAAAAAGAGGAGAGAAAAAAATAGATTTTTATCCAATATTTTTTTCTTTTTTAGGAATTTTTTTTACGATTCTCTTTATTCAATATTAAAATAGGAAAATTTTCAGGTTGTTGTGCAAATTTTTTCCTTAGATTCTTGGTTTTATTTTCATGAATTCTATACACTAACTTGATTATTGTACGTTAAATAGGATTTTAAATCTGAATTTTAATCAAATTTAAATTTATTAAATTTAAAAAAATACTGATGTGTTTAAACGTAGGATCTTTTCCCCTTGTCTTAAACTTAATGGGGTTGGGGAAACCCCTAAACAATAATTCATAGAAAAAAAGAATTTACTTTTTTTAGATGCATTAAGGGACATTTTTTCTGGTATTTTTCGCTGTTTCCATCTTTATTCGATATTGTACTAAAAATTTTTTAAAGTGTTTCAAATATAAAAATAAAAGTTTTTCTAGTTCATTTGAGTTTATTGTTTTGTTTAAATAATTTAGTTGAGCTGCCGCACAGTGGCCTGGAATAGGAATTTACTGTTCATAATCGCCCACAGTTCGTATTTCTTAACCGATTTAAAAGTTTTTTTTTCGAAATGCTCAGCAATTAATTTTTAAGAGAATTGTGGTTTGCTTTTTTTCAATTTTTTCCCCAGAGCAGCAATATATAAAGAAATATAGTGACAAAAATGACCATTTTAGTTTGTTGAATTTTTATCTCAAGAAAAAATACAGATAGAAGCTCACTATCAGCCGGAAATATTGCACGTGCATTCATAGAACATAATTATTTTAATAATATTTAACTTAATTATTATAAACAATTTTTATAAACAAATTCTTATTAGTGTTTTTTTATCTTAGAAAAAATCGTTTATTTCACGCTAGCTGCTAATATTTTTCATAAGAGTCATAATTTGTAACACAAAAATTAGCATGAGTTAACAACTATACTTTTTATAAACATTTCTATAAACAGATTCTTTATAAACGAGTTTTTCTCATAGCAGAATTGATTTTTCTGAACAAAAGTGATTCAGAATAGTCTTTAAAGCCATTTATATACTTTAAGCTTTATCAAACATAAACAATATAGATTGCTTATAACAATTTAGTTAAACAAGTCTCCTAATCGGCCGTTTCCTCGTAGAAAAAAATGTTTTTTTCTTCAATAATTA
>JAWWLR010000054.1:86715972-86732525 GCA_035041075.1 Acraspis erinacei | reverse complement strand
AAGATTCGTAATTTTGCCCCAAATTTTTTTTGCAAATATTAATTTTTTAAACTGAAACGTTAGCTATTTCTTCAAACGTTCAACTTACTTGCTAAAAATTAACCAACAGGATGAATTTCCTACAAAACAGTTCAATTTTTAAACCAAAAATATTAATTTTAAACAAAAATTTAACTGTTTTGTAGAAAATTCATCCTGTTGGTTAATTTTTATCAAGTAAGTTGAACGTTTAATGAAATAGCTAACGTTTCAGTTTAAAAAATTAATTTTTTCAACCTTCATGAAAGTAGTTGAATTCTTGAAGTAAAAATATGAATTTTTAATGCAAAATATAAATAATTGATATTTTCATTAAAAAAAAAAGAATTTTCATTTTTAAAAAAACCAACTGTTAACAAAATACTTGAATCCTCAACTATAAAACTATTAATTTTCAACCAAAAAACTACAAAAATTGATTTTCTACCAAAAAAGAAAAAAAATTTAACCAATTATAAAATAGGATATTATATTTTATTAACTGTTCCATTTTTTGGTTAAAAATTGATCGTTTTGAGATGTAAATTTATCAATTATTTTTAAACTGCATGTCTTTCTTGAAATTTTTTCTTGTTAGAAAATTAATGTTCTTCATTGAAAATTCGACTACTCAAAGTCAATTTATCTTTGGATTAAAATTGTAACTATCTTATTGAGTATTTAATTGTTTGGTTGAAAATTAAACTATTTTGATAAAAAGTCCTTTTTCTGAAGTTAACTGTTTCATTTAATATTCTTTTATTTAAAAAAATTGGCTTCTTAATTGAAAATTAAACAGACTTCTAAATCAGTGGTCTTTTTGGCTTGAAAATACATCTGCTTCATTAAATTCATCTCTCTTTAAATAATGTTTCATCTTTTTCTTTTAAAATTTGACCACTTGTTTAAACATTTATATTTTTAGCCGGAAAATTACCACAAGTTGGTAGTCTAAAATTAATATTATTTTTTTGTTCACGTTTCTTGGTTGCATTTTACCCTTTTTTTAAAATTTATATTCTTTAATATAAAAGTCATTTGTTTTCTAAAAGATTCCTCTTTTTAGCTCAAAAGGAACCAGCGCTACTTGAAAAATGTATGCGTACTAAAAAAATACCTTGAATAAACTCTAATCTAATCTACACGGAAAAATATGTTGACGAAACTTTACTTGACTTTCTAAGACCTTAGGCTAGTCCACAAATTTACAAAAATTCTTCTAATGCTTATTTCGGGTATCTAGAATTTCTGTAAAAAATCCAGGATTTTCCAGGACAAAAAAAAATTAATTTTTCAATCTACCTTTTTTCAGTAAAAAATATTGTTTACAAATCATAGTAGAAATTGTAAATCTAGTGAAACTAAAAAGGTTTCATATGGTCGAAAACCCATTTTTTGATATTTGTTCTTTTATCACGCTGAAAAGTCACGACGCTACAATTGAAAATATTTTCAAGTTTCTCATTTCTTTAACTTAAACAACAATCTTTCTGCCAAAATATGCACCTGAATTTTCAAGACAATCAATTAATTTTTAACCAAGTACTGGAGTTTTTTACGTAAAAAATGAATTTTCAACTAGAGAATCGAATTTTCACACAAAAAATATTCAAATTAACCACAACAGTGCAGTTTTAAACAAAAGAAGGATTTAAAAAAATCAAACTAGTTGATATGTCAGTAAAGAAAAAAAATAACTTCAAACAAAATAGTTGAATTTTGAACCAATGACTTCAATTTTCAAAAAAATGATAGATCTACAATGAAGAAAATGAATTTTTTACAAAGCAGGTAAACTTTAAACGAAAAAATACAAATTTGCAACCCAGAAGACGAATTTTGTACAAAATTTTGAATTTTCAACCCAAAAATATCACTTTTCTACCAAAGAACCGAATTTTCAAGCAAATAATTTAATTTTTAAAATAGTACATTTTTTTAAATAATAAAATTTCCAACCAAAGAGTTGAATTTTCAATTAAAATGAATCTTCAAGCAAGAACATAATTTTTTAATAAAGTAGGTAAACTTTTAACAAACAATAAAAAGACAAATTTGCAACCCAAAAGGCAAGGTTTCTACCAAATAATTTACTTTTGAATCAGAGATGAATTTTCAATAGACAATATTCATCTTAAACAAAAAAATTTTTAATGTAGATCAACTTTCAATCAAAAATTCAAATTTTCTAATCGAAAAGACAAACGTTCAGCAAATATTTATTTTTCAATCAAGAGCGAAAAAACTTTTACTCAAATTGTTGAACTTTCTGCCAAAAATATGATTTCTTTTTAAAACAGTTCCATTTACAACCCAAAAATACGAATTTCAAACAAAAAGATTATTTTTACACCGATAAAGATGAATTTTCAACTAAAAATATCAATTTTTAACAACAAAAATGGAAAATTTTAATTTTCAACAAAAAATTTAATTTAAATAACAACAAATGCATTTTAATTTAAATAATTCAATTTTCATCCCAAGAGATAGACCTCTATACAAAATTTTTTCTAACAAACTGGTTTAACTTTTACACAAATGCTAGAATTTGTAATTTATAAATTAATGTTATTTTTAGCCGAAAATGGAATAGATACATGTTTAGTTTTAAAAAATTAATTTTTGAACAAAAAGCAGTCAGTTTTAAACTCAGTAATTGGCCTGTTAATAAATACAATGGATTTTTAACAGAAATGATTAATCGGCAAGCCGAATAATTGAATGTTCAATAAAAAAATTAATTTTCAAAAAAAAGAAACGAATAAATTTCTCGCATTTTCTACCAAATGCTTGAATTTTGAAACAAGAAATATGAAAAATCAACCAACAACAGTAGAATTTTCAACTGCAAGAAAAATTCTTAACCAAAAATTAATTAGATGATATTTTAGCAAACAAAGAAAACGATTTTTCTATAAAATAGTTAAATCTTAAACCAAAGAATTAAATTTTTGACGAGAATGAATCTGCAACTAAGAAAATGCATGTTTAACAAATTAGGACAATTTTTGACAACAACAAAAAACGAAAAAATAACACAAGTTTTCCATTCAGAAGATGAGTTTTCTACAAAATTAAAAAATTTTGAACCAAATAGATAAATTTTCAAATAAAATTATGAATCTTCAACAACAAAATAATCATTTTTAATAAGGTAGTTCAACTTTAATCCCAGAATGCAAATTTTCTAATGAAAAAGACGAATTTTCAACAAATAAAGATTTTTTAGTCAAAACAGGAGAAATTGTTATCCATTTAGTATAATTTTAACCCAAAGTGAGATTTTAGTTAAAAAGTATAAAATAATAAATAATAATAAATAATATAATGTAAAATATAGTGTTTTACCAATAAAAATTAATTTTTAACCAAGAAGATCAATTGTCAACAAAAAATGTAAGTTTTATTTTTAAATAAAAATTACGTTTAAGTTAAATAAAAACAAATTATAAATGAGATAGTTTAATTTTAAAGCGCACAGATTAATCTTCGAACGCCTTTTATGCAAATGCTTGAATTTTTATTTTAAAATATAACTTTTTATCAAAAAATGAAATAATTACACTTTTATTTTAAAAAGGTAAATTTTTGAATAAAAGTTTATTAATTTACAAAAAATTAATTTTCTATGAAAAAAGAAATGAATTTTTAATAAAAAAAAAGATTAATTTTCTACTAAAATGAGGAATCTTTAACAACAAAAAGTGATTTTTTAATACATTGGTTCAACCTTCTCCCTACTGATTAAATTTTCTACAAAAAAATATTCATTTTCGAATAATATAATGTAATACTAGATATTTTAAACAAAAAATGTCTTTTTAAATAAAATTGTTGAACTTCCAACCAAAAAGTGTAATTTTCTACTGATAGATAAATTTTCAAAAAAATAAAATAAAATAAATAGCTGATATTTCATCAAAAGAAAAATATTTAAATTTGTAGCCAAATAGTTAAATTTCTAACTAAAATAAATCTGCCACCACGAATATACATTTTTCACAAAATAATTTAACTTTCAAAGAAAAAAACAAAACAAATTTCATCCCAGGCGACGAATTTTCTAAAAAATAAATTAATTGTGAACCAAAGAGAGAAATTTTAAATTAAACTAATGAAACTTCAAAAGCAATAAAATTAAACAAGGTGGTTTAACTTTCATCCCAGAATTCTAATTTTTAATCAAAAAGACGAATTAACAGCAAATAAAGACTTTTCAGTAAAGGCAGAGAAAAATTTCATTTAAATTGTTGAACTTTTAACTCAAAAGAGGATTTTTTTTTAAAACAGTTAGACTTAAAACCAGGAAATGTTCATTTAAACCAAAAAGATTAGTTTTATACCTATAAAGAAGAATTTTCAACTAAAATCATCAATTTTCAACCAATAATGGAAGCTTTATTTTCAAGTAAAAAATTAATTTTTAATTTAAAAGAAACTAACTTAAAATGCAATAATTAAATTTTTATTCAAAGATATAACTCATCAAACAAACAAAAATTGTTATTAAATTGGTTAAGCTTTAACCTAAGTAGTTAAATATTGATTAGAAAAATTAATTTTTCACTATAATATGAAATAAAAAAAAAACATTTTTCAATAAATTAATTTCACCTACACCCAAATAATTGAATTTTCTACCAAAAAAAGATAAATTATCAAGGAATATTATAATATTGAATATTTCAAAGTAGAAGGATGAATTTTTAATAAAATTTTTGAGTTTGCAGCCAAACATAAAATGCTTAACTAAAAGTATAATCGTCAGAAGGAAGCAACTGAAAAAAGTAAAATAATTATGAAAGGCGAATAAATTACTAAGAAAAGCCTTAAACTTAATTTTCAAAATTCTCTAACTTAACTCTGATCAATTTTTCATTTTACCCGACCATTAATATTCAAATACCACAATCTTAATATTTTTAAATTTTGAACATAGAATCTTTAATAAATATAATTCAAAAATTTAATTTAAATAAAAAAGTTTCAAATTTATTATCCTTGACAGTCACTAAAACTGTCAGAAAATTTTAATAAAACTGTTGACTTTGAAAAGAATCAGAAATAATTGAGAAACTTTGAAATATTTTTGACTGTAGCTTCCTGATTTTCATAATGATGAAATGAAAAATCTTCTGTTAAAAAGTTGTATTTTTCTACTGTCAAAAAAAAAAGAAAAAATTATAAATCAAATGAAAACCACCAAAAAATGTTTCAGCAGTATTTTGTCATTTAGCAAAGAAAAAGTTTAAAACCTATTTTATTTATAAAGAAATAAAATTCCAGGACCATGAACAAACTTCAAGAACTTTTCCAAGTTTTTCCAGGTTAAAAAAAATGTAATGGAATCCCATCTAAAATGTGGAATAATATAAAATTATTTATCGAAAAAATTAATAAGAGTACTGAATAATGTATCTTTATCTCCTCCGTCTATGACGTGCGTTTTTCAGCTGTCGCAGTCTTCTCTCCCGTGAGTCGGCAAATTTCAAACTCAAGCTTAAGGGAGCTGTTACACTTTCCTGGCATGGTTTCTTTTTTTTCATTAAAATATTGTGCAAACAATTTAACAATCCCACTAAATCACAAACACACTTCAACCAAAAAAGTCTTCATGACACGAACTCGCGTGCGATTGGTTCTAGCTGTTTGCTGAATAGCCAAATGCCGCACAAGCAGAAGGAAGAAGGAAAATCTTCCTCAGTCGTGCTCTACGTTGCAGTCGTAGACGGTATACACCGATATTTGTATCTTCAGAATAGCAAAGGTCAGTACAAATTAATTTTGGCAAGTTACATAGTGATTGTGAATTCTCTTTCGTTAAAGCTCATTCGGATTTAACAAAATCATTCTCATCGCCTGTCTTCTAACAATAAAAAGGTTAAAAACAAACTCTTAGATATTGTTTAGGCAATCAATGTTGTTATTAAACATTTTATTGTACCTAGTGTCTGTTTCCAAAAATTATATTTGTTTCTTTGTAATGTATTTTTTACGATTAAAACAAAAACTGCGTATCCTATCAGAAAACTATTTGCAAACAATTTTTAGATCACTTTTTTTTAAACAACTTTTGTTTGTTCATTTTTTCAAATCTTTTCAAATCTTTCAAATTCGTATACACAACCCGCAGAAATTTATTCAACTCCACCAAAAAATAAATGCATTTTAAAAAAATAGTATGATATTTATAAGTTTCGATGAGTTCCATAAAGTATAACGCGTATTTCCCATAAGTGAATAATTGGATTTTGCAAATGTTTGATGCCAATTATGATTTTTTTTCGGTTTCTTTGAAGCGAATTGTTTCTAAAACCTAAAATACTACTTTCTACTAATAATAAAATGTTAATAACAATTTTTTAAATAACTCATTATCGTTTCAACAATTTATTAATATTCTTAATAATATTCTCTCAGTATAATGCTAAAAAATTCCACTTTTTAAAAAAATTGAGTTTTTGCCCGATTTTTAATTCCAGTGATGTAAATAATTAATTTAAGTTAACAAAATTGATTGCTTTTGTTAAAACAATTTATTATTTTTTAAAATAATTTTATTTTTGAATAATGTTAGAAAGTTGCGATTTCGTTTGAAATATGAAACTTTTTTTCCACTGTGCCTTTAGTGTTTGGTAATAGTTATTCAATTTCAAGAAATATAATTGTTTAAAAAAATTATTATTGTTAAAATTATCTTTTCCTATAGTAATGCTAGATATATCCAGTTTTCTCTTAAATTTCCACTTTTTCTCAATTTTTCACTTACTTAGTAATGTAATAATTAATGCAAGTTAATAAATATAATTGTTGAAGCAATTTATTATGGTTTAGAATTATATTTCCTGTGATAATTTTTAGAAAGATGCGGTTTTTTCTAGTTTTAAAAAAAATTTTTGGCAACTTTTTATCTGGTGAGTTTTCATTAATGAAAGTTAGTAGCAAATAATAAATAATCATGTTAATTTAAACAAAGAGACTCTCAGTAACAACTTCAAGGAAAATTTATATTTAATATGATTCATTAGAAAATTTGAATAATATTTAAAATATAAATTTTTGATTTAGAAAAGTATATTCACTTAAAGCAAAGAGGTTCTTTAATATATAAATATGACTCTCTATAATGTTTATTTATTATTTTTTCATAACTAAAAAGGCAAATCAAAACGAAAATTTTCAGTAAAAACCGTAACTTTCTAGTACTCACTTAAAATAAGGCAGTTATAAATAATAATAATTTGTTTTGACAAGTATTGTTGCTAACTTTGATTAATCATTAAGTCACTGTAAGTGAAAAATCGACAACTAGTTAAAAATTTCAGAAAAACCCGTAACTCGTAACCCGTAAAAAGTTGAAAATTTAAGAAAAAACCCAATTTCTAGTATTTTTTAGGGAATAATATTAACAATAATAATAAATTGTTTACATAATTGTGTTTGTTAACATTCATGACTTTAATTGGAATTTGGAAAAAAGTAAATATTTTTCTAAAAATCTGGAACTTTTTATCTCTATTGTAATATAAAATAACAAAAACAATGAATTAGTCACTCTTGTTCTAATTGAAATAGTAATTAGGTGCTTGTCTAATGAAATAGTATAATAATAGCCATGGTCCCAATTTATATGTGTCATCTGCACTGCTGTGTTTACTCGAAATACGTGATGTTTTCATGAATACACAACAATGCATAAAGAAAGTAAGGTGAACTAGATTCAGTGTTTAAATAATGATAATTTGTCCATTTTGGAACAGTGAGTTTTAAATAAGTTTAATGAAAATATACAATGCTAAATTAATTCATTAAGATAATTACTAATATCATAATAATTTATTCATATATTATATATATAATTAATACATTTTGTGAATTACTAAAAAACAAATTAAATTTTTTTTAAAGTTGTTTGTCAACAAGTAGGTTCTAGGCAATGTTTCCATTTTTTTAACCCAATATTTTAAAATCATTGAAAATGAGCTTTAACATTTATTTAAACCATTATTCTTTAGTCTGTAAATTATCGACATTCATATCACAGTTAGGTCAGGTTAAGAATTCAATTTTTTTGTTAAAAATGATATTATTTGGTTCATAAATTAATTATTTTCTTGAAAGTTAACAAGTTGGAGTTAAATTCTATTTACTGGAAATTGTTTTATGTTGGCAGAAAAAATTTCTCAATACAGATTTTTTTCCAAAAATTGTTTTTGAAATTTTGAAATTTTATTTATTTTTTTATTTTTTGAATGATGTTATTATAATTTATTGAAAAACTGAGATGAGGCAGTCATTAAAAAAAATGCGCCAACAAAAATGGTTTGCTGTGATTTCTAGAAAAAAGCCTATTATATGCGAAATTAAGAAAAATTCTTTTTTTTTTGCAAAAAGCGCTCCCAGAATTTTTTTATTTACATATAAAAAATATCTAAACATCATCCGGGGAGAAAATTCTCCAAAAAAATTGCAGTTATGTAATCATTTTGAATATTCTTTTGCTCTAAAGGCATATATGGTTCTTTGTAGATTCAACTATTATGATATCATGAGAAAATGTGCAGAGCTGATCTGATAATAGATTTAATTTTTAACAATGCCTGAGTCACAAAAGTTTTTTATTTACTAAAAAGTTTTGTTTTTATTTAAAATTATTTTTTGTTTGCAAATTTAACTATTCCGTTTTTAATTGAAAATACATCTTTTTTAATAAAAAATGTAACTCCTTGTTTCAAAATAATAATTTTTGTTGCTGAAAATGAATCTCTTTGTTTCAAAACTCAAGTAATTAGTTAAATTTTTTTTAATACGTCTTATCTGGTAGAAAATAAATATTTGCGGTTGAAAATGTGATTTTTCATTCGAAAATGTAACCGCTTTTTTAATATTATTTTTTTGGAATAATATTTTTTAATGAAAACTGAATTGGTTAATTAAACGTTCTATTTTTTGATGAAAATTGAATTTTTTGTAGAAATTTCGTCTATTTATCTTAAAAGTTCAACAATTTCGTAGAAAATTCAACTGTATTGTACAAAATTAGTTTCTTTATTGAAAAATATTATTTCTTCAATTTAAATTTAAAAAATTGAACAATCTGATACAAAATTGAACTGTTTAGTGGAAAAATCGTTATTTTTTATTGAAATTTAATCTTTTTGTTAGAAATTTAAATATTCCATTTTTGGGTTAAGATCTACATTTTTTCGTTAAAAAAATCAACTGATGGTTTCTCAACTGTTTTGTTAAAATAGCATCTTTTCTTAATGAAAATTCAACATTTTGACTGAAAGTTAACTGCTTTTTTTAATTTATTTTTTCTAAAGATTCATAATTTTGTTCAAAAATACATCTACTTGCTTGAAAATTGAAATACTTTGATGATTATTTTTTTCTTTTAGAAATTCTTTTTTGAAGTAAATATTTAATTTCTGGGTTGAAAATTCAACTTTTTTGTAGGAAATTTGTCAGAAGAATTTTCTTCTTTGTTTTAGGAGAATTCATCTTTTCAGTTGAAAATGTAACTTTTTGTTTCAAAATTCAGCATTTTGAATAAAATTATTTTTTTCCTGAAAAAAACTTTTTTGATTGAAAATAAGAGTCTTTTTAAAAAGTTAATTTTTAATTTGTAAATCTATCTCTTTTTTCAATAATTTACCCTTTTTTGGTTTAATTCAACCGTGTTTTTTAATTAAATTTTTTTTCTTTGTTGAAATATTACGTTTTATATATTTTTTCAAATTCACATTTTTCCGTTACAAATTTTCGGTTGAAAGCTGAACTGTGAACTGCGAGAAAAATTATTTCTGATTTTTTGTTTAGAATGTCCTTTTTAAGTGAAAATTTAAATGCTGGGTTGAGAATTTAAATTTTCGTAGGAAAATCTCCTGTGTGTTTTAAAAAATCAACGATTTGTTAGACAATTTCACTATTTTGTAGAAAATATATTTTTCTTAAATGAAAATTAAACACTTCCTTTTAGGTTAATAACTAATCTTCTTTAGATCCAAAGTTGAACTACTTCTTTGCTGAAGCCCTGAGTTTGTTATTTTTAAAAATAAGGTTATCTATACCTTGAAGAAACCCATGCGTACTAAAAAAGTTTATTAAGGTATTAAAAGCATGGAAAAATAGGCCTCGGGAAAAATATCTCATTACACTTAAAAATACGCAATGCTGTTGCTGACAAAGTAGCACAAACGAATAAAGATTATTTTGCATGACAAAATATTAAAACGTAAAAAAATATTTATTTTGAAAAACATTTTTGTTTACAAAACTTGCGAACATAACAAGTCTTTGTGACAGTTTTTTGAATACTTTTCAATCCTTGGTTTTTGACAAATCTTCAACTTTTTCTAAAATCTTTGACAAAAAAGTTTGAAATCTTTTTAAATTCTTGTAAAATCTTTAAAATACTGAAAATCTTCAAATTCTTTGGAACATTTTTTAAAATCTTTATAAAGTTTTCGAAATATTTTTGGTTTTTGTTGTTCTGATTTGTAATCATTACAATCTTTTAAAATTTTCTCAACTTTTTTGAAACCTTGTGAAATTCTATAAAATCTTCTAATATTTTTAAAAACTAAAATTCTCTTATCATTCTTGAAATCTTTTGAAATCCTTATGAATACTTATAAATAGTTGTAAAATCTTTTGTATTCGGTAGAAAGTACTAGACTATTTAAAATTTTTTATGAATCTTTAGAAATTATCTAAAACAAATTTATAATCTGTTTCACTGTATCCTTGTTGAAATCTTCCTATATCCTGTGTCTGTAAAATCATTTGTGTTCGTTTGAAATCATTTAAATGCTTTGAAATCTTCTCAAATTTGTTGAATCAATAAATTTTTTTTTGATATTTTCTCAAATTTTTTAAAATCTTTGAAATGTAATGGAATCCTTGAAATTTTTAAATATCTTTAAATCTTTATAAATTCGTTAGATTATTTATTGAATCTTTTCAAATGTTATGAATTCTTTAAATATTTGCAAAATATTTCGGAAAACATTTTTAATTCTTTAAAGACATTGAAATAATTTGAAGCATTTAAAATATTTTTGAAATCTTAAAATTTTTTGTGAAATCTTTAAAGTTTTTGTAAAGTCTCTGAAATCCTTGTAATCTTTTTGACATTTGTTTGTCTTCTTTTAAAATGTTTCTTCTATCTTTGAAATATTTCTGACATCTCTCTATAATCTCTGTCTGAAATTCTTCTCAAATTTTTTAAAACCTTAACAAAAATCTTAAAGTTTCTTGAAACATTATGAAATCTTTGATAGCTGGTGTTTTAAAGTCCTTTTTAAAGTCTTTGAAGTTCTTGAAATCGACTGTGTGTCTTGAAGTCCTTATGATTTCGTTAAAAGGTTTATGAAATCTTTTAAGACTCTATAAACTCTTCCGAATCTTTGAGAAATCTGTCTGCATTTTTTTGCGTTTTTGAAATCATTGAATTATTTAAAATTTGTAAGAAATATTGAATTTTCTCTGAAGTCTTTGAGAATATAAAATAATAATTAATAAAGTCTACCAATAGTGCCTTGTAATCTCTTTATTTATTCTATGATGAACAAAAGATAAATTATATCTTGATAAATATAAAATTTCTTGGAAGCCAGATTTTTTTTAACGATATTTTTCTTTGGTTATGAACTACAATTTTTAAATTACTCTTCGCATTTCAATAAAATAACTGTGTTAAAAGCAAAAAAACAATAATTTAAATTCAAGGTTTTCAAGATTTAACAAGAATTTTTAAAGAATTGTTAGATATTTTTACCTTAACTTATTTTTTCGTAATATTCTTATCAGTCTTATCAGTCTTCTCTTCTTTTATTGTTAGAATACATTGTTCGATATTCGCTGTTTCAAACCTATCAAAAATGTATGAACTGGTTTTTAAAAAACTGCTAATCTATCAATTAAAAAAAATTAAAATCATAAGAAGGAGTTGTCCGCAAACTAAATTACTGATAGTTGAATTTTCAACAACAAAATTAATTTTTCATCAAACAGTTGCATTACAATGAAATATTCTAATTTTTAAGCAAAAGAAAAGTAAATTTGAAACCCAGAAAACAAAAAAATTCATTTTCAAGGCAGAAAATTTCGATTTATCATAAATAATACATTTTCTATCCAAGAATGAAATTTGAATATAATAGTTAAATCGTAAAGCAAGTAGATGAAGTTTCAATCAAGAAAAATAAATTTCCAACCAAAAGGTATAATTTTCTACCAAATTGTTAAATTTGCAAACGAAACAGACGAATATTCTACAAAACAGGTCAATTTTCAGCTAAAATGATAATTCAATTTTAGAAATTTGCATTGAAGTAGTCAAACTTTATACGATTTTTTTTATTCGATTAAAAAGTACGAATTGTCAACAAATATATTTTTCAAGATTATGCTTTTAGGCAGATAAATTCTATTAAATGATTGCATATTGATTGTTTTTTGTCTACTTTTCTAAGATGAATATATTTTTTTATATCGAATTTTTATTTCTAAATTGTGAAAAAATTCCTCTCACGCAATTCCTGAAGATCAAGTTCTCTCTCCGTAGCATAGTGGATAAGAGCATCAGAACCGAAATCTGCAAAGACCTGGTTTCGGATCCCAGCGATGCTTGAGAGAATTTCTTTCACAATTTAGAAATAAAAAATCAATATTAAAAAAAATATTTATTTTAGACCAGCAGACAAAAAACAATCAACATCAAATAATTACATGATTAAAGATTAATTTTGAACCAAGAAGACAAATTTTTAACAAAATACCTGAATTTTTAGTCAAATTGTTGAATTTTTTACTATAAAAGATCAATTTTTAATTAAAAATATCATGATTGAAAAAAATTAAATAATTACATTTCGAGTTTAAAATATTAATTCTGGCTGACGCATTATGTGCACGATCCCTTACAGTTTCATCCCAAGAGATGACTTTTCATATAAAATGATGAATCTTTAACAAACAAACAACATTTTTCGGCCATAATAGATGACTTTTTAACAAAATAGTTAAATTTTCATCCGAATATTCAAATTTTAAACAAAATAGTATAATTTTTATCCAAACATAGAGTTAGTTTTCTCGAAAAGTGAACTAGTTCTTGTTTTATTTTAATAATTCAAAATTGATTCATTGTATGCGCCAGGGAAGCAGCGAACTGCCACTAGGAGTGTACCCACGGTGAACGGAATATCGGGTGGCCGGTCTCTGAATGAAACCACGGGAGGTCTAGACTTTTATTTTTTCGACGATACTTTAAACATCGTAAAACCAGGATCCAGCCCAGGATTTAAATTGACTGCCTTTCATACCTCTCTCAACTCTCCTATTGTTAGAGATTACAGCCGGGTTTGGTAATCTTGCATTCAATGTAAGATTACACTCATTTTTGATCATATTGACCGATTTTCCTATTCTTTTTTTTTAATTCTTCTGTACATTATAGCAGAACGTTTATTCAGGTATTTCAAATTTAGATGAGCCACGTTTTGCCTAATTTTATTGATTGTAAGAGTTGATCATTATTGACTTGCAAATGTAAGGAAGTTAGAAAAATGGCCCGTGCACATGATGGATCTACTTCTCTTCTATGTAGTCTATTCTTCATCTATCTAGATTCTACGACAAAAATGCTGACAAAACATCCTGCCTAAATTGTAAATTGTTAAATCGTAAAAGTATGGAATTTCAAATTGTTATATTCTCAAGATTTAAACTTGAAGGGTATGCAATTCGCAGCCGTTTCTCGAGAAATTCCTTTTTTTCGTAAATCTTTATTTGTTTTAAATAGAACTGCTTGCGTCACAATTGTAGTCAATTTTGTAATACATTTAAAATGTATAACTTGTCATCTGTTATTAACAACCCTCGTTACAGTGCCGAGGTTCATGAAAAAAGAGTCGGTATTCAACGTAAAGTATTAATTTTGTTAATTCAGGAGGGTGAGGATGTATAAGGGTATTTGTCTTTGGTAACGATTCACCGGTTCACCGTGCAGGATAATGTGCCGATCGTTTGAATACCGCCCTTTAACATAGCACCAGGGGTTCGCTTGGAAGGCAACAGGTAGTCCCTACGATGAAGAGTCTGTTTTTGGTTTGAGTCGCAACCCATAGTCCCTATGATATAAAGCATGTTTTCTCCTTATCGTAGCACTAGGGTCGTTTTGGAAAGCAAACCGTAGTCCCTACGATGAAGAGTGTAAAATTGGGAGTAGATTGATAAGGGAGACTTTAGACATACATGTTTGATAGCCCTAGAAGCTTCCTAAATAGGGGTGGAGGGGGGTCGAGAAGACGGGATTAAGGAGGAAGGTCGGGAGTACAAAAAAAGAATGAAAAATTTTATTCGATAGTAAATCAAAAAAACGGATCAAAGCAGTCGCCCGAGTCGGGCATTTAGAATTCGATTTTTCCCAAAAGGCTCGTACCGAAGTTCAGGAAGAGCTGAGGAGCTTCCCAGAATATTCCATGGGTACGCCAGCTGGTAGAGAACGGTTAAGTCGCCTCAATAAACGTCAGAGTCGTCTTTCCGAGGAACACGTGTAGGGTGCGTGCTGCCTATAGTAGTACTGGTGGTTTGTGGTTTTTTTCTTGTTTTTTTGTTGGACCGAGGAGGGGAAATCTTCTAAAAGACACCCAAGGAAATTGGGTAGTGTCGGATTCGCCTGAAGCGCCTACCGACTAAAACCCCTCCCCGTTTGATTACCAACCCGTAGGGTTATGAATCAAGTTCAAGAAGAGGAATGGAGACATCGAAATTGGTGGCCCGAGACAGTTTGGCTGTTTGGCTGATAAAGAAAGATGGAAAAGTTAAATTAGGGCGGCGAAAAAATGAGGCAGGGCCTTCTAGAGCGGTCCGAAGATTTACTAGCGTAACTTGCGAGTGAGTAGATGCTGGGATTTGGGTGAATAGCCACTGAAGAACGGAGGTTTGCAGCGTAAGTGCGAGCAGCATCGGTGATGGAGGGAAGCTTGGATTCAGTGAGGATTTGTTTGTTGCGGATGAACCAAGGAATATTTAAAGCGGAGCGGAGAAGGCGCATATAGGTGCCTTCTAGCTTTGAGAAACGATTCGGGGTGGCAGAGTCCCAGATAGAAATCGCGTAGGTGCAAAGGCCCCTAATTATGGCATTTAAGGCACGAGCTTTGGTGGCTCGAGATACTGTGGGGTTATTTAAGAACGGTTTTAGTAAAGTGAAGGCCCCATTAGCCTTATTGCGGGTGGCGTGGATTTGTTTGGACCAAGTGAGGTTTTTGTCAAAAATGACGCCGAGATATTTAGCGGAGGTACTCCATTTAATGCGAAAGGAGTTTACGAAGTGTTGAGGAGGATTGCGTTGGCCCCGGGAGAAGAAAACAGCTTCAGATTTTGTATTGTTGATTTTTTGCGGAGGGATTAATTTCGACTTTCGGTCGGTCAAGTGTACGTGTTGGCGGGGGCATCCGCAGAAGAGAGCGCTTAAAGGAAGTCCTTATATTTGTTTTCTTGAGAGACAAATAACGCATTGTTATCAACAATAAACTACAGGAAGCCCTTGACACCACGGGATCTACCAGTAGACTTTGGAAGTCTTTAACTCTCTGACAAACGAAAAACAGGTGGGTGTATGTCTCAACTGTCAAGAACCACACTGGGCCAGCGGCAAGAAATGCGCCAAATATATAGATGAACTTGTGATACGAAAAATCGCTACTCACAGAAATACAAGCATCAAATCCGCTGCCTTCCTCTATAAGAAAGAAAAAGCTGATCCGAATAGCTACCTCAACCATACATACTCTTTGGCTCCCCAGCCTGAAGGAAGTCAAAACCAGACATCTCCACACTTTAACTTCTCAAACTTCCCTAATTTAGGCGATGTCAATCTTCACTCAATATCGACGATCCCAAAGCCCACTATTTATAGCACAGGATATAACCTCGCAGTGAGTAACTCACTTGCATCCTGCGGGCTACATACCACGCCCCACCAACTCTCCTTGCGCCTTCTAAAAAAACTACTCCTAATAATCAAGCTGCCCAATCTTTTGCTCAGCTCTACACCAGAGATCCTAGTCCCTTTGGAAATGGAGTTCTGATTCTGAGTTCTGAGGAACTCTGATTCCACCTATGCAACCCCTACTTCTGCCAATACTCAATCTATTACTTCGGTGAACCCTGAAAATATCATAAATATGATCTCATCCTTAATGGAAATTTTATAACGGTTTGCTCCACTCCTTTCGCTCTTAAACGCCGGACTCACTGACCGGATTCACTCCTAAAAATAGCTACCTAATAATTAATCTATAAAGAACTGGATTAAAAACATAAGTACCCGACTCATATCATAAATTAATTCAGCCATTTGTTATATTAAATTTCAAATATGCAATTTAAAAAAAGTAAGAATCGTACATTGGAATTTTTATTTTTATTTTATTTTTATTTTTATTTTATTTTCATTTTATTTTATTTTTATTTTTATTTTTATTTTCTTATGATTTTTTGTTTGCCTTGAGAAGGGTACT
>JAWWLR010000054.1:86641239-86653560 GCA_035041075.1 Acraspis erinacei | reverse complement strand
CTCTCTCTCTTTCTCTTACTCGCTGCGGTGGAGAATATACTACGTACTACACGCGTTCTTTCGCGCACTCTCTTTCTTACTACCGGCTCTCTCTCTCTCCCCTTTTTTTAAAAATTATTTCTGTTCTTTTTGGTATATGATATGCTTTTTCTTTTTCCAATAAGGCTGAGAATTTCACATATTCATGTTTTTTTCCAAACACAAGCAACTTTTTACGCAGATGAGAAAATTGTGGACTCTACAAACTTGAAATTGTGAAATATTTTTTTGGGTAATGTGTTCCTAATTTCTGACATAAAAAATAGCTAATCATGATACGTTACATTTTTAAATACGAAATATTAATTAGAATTTCTAGAAAATTCTTCACATTTTTCTGCAAATTTAACAAAACAACCTTTTTAGGAATAAAAAAGAAAAAAAAATACATATTTCTAGGAACGAATTCACATTTTTTGAATTACTTGAAAAACAGTTAAAAATATTGAAAGATGAATTTTAGGCGGAAATTGAAATATATTTCCAAATATTTGAGATTTCATGTATATTAATGAATTTTCAATAAATTACATTTATTCCTTACCAAAAAGTAGACTTTTCAAGAAAACAATAATAATAAATAAAAATAATATTGTTTAAGAATTTATTTTTGTTGTTGAATATTCACACTTTTAGTTACAACTCTGAAAGACTTTTCAACAAAAAATAAAATATTTGAATGGCCTATTAAAAAACTAAATTTTACTTAAGGAAATTAATTTTAAATTAAAAAAGATCAATGTTGCACTCAGCAGTTGAATTTTCAACTAGAAAATATGAATGTTCAACCAAAAATAGAATAGTAACATTTTAAATTGAGAAGCCAGTTTTCATCAACTTCCAAAAAAGAGTTTTTTTTTTAACAAAACAGTTAAATTTGCACCATAAAAAGACATTTTGAGATAAAACTATGAATCTTTTAACAAGAAAATTAAAATTTTATCAAATACTTAAATTTTCAAGCAAAAAAAATTAATTTTAAGCCGTGCAAAAAAATTAATTTTGTACAAATAAAAAAAATAAGTTCCAAAAAATATATGAATTTTCAACTGAATGCTTGAATTTTCAACTGAAAAGGACAATTTTTCATCCATAAGCGGAATTTTTAAATTTTTTTAACTAAAAATTTTCATTTTGCAACCAGGAATGGAATAGTTAAATTTTCAGTTAATAGTGGCAATATTCTCTCTATTTAATGTGTTTTATCGTTAATAGAAAAACAGTGTATAAAATGTATTTATTCTTATCAAATTTTTATTTTCCAAGCCTTATACTTATTCTAGACAAAATGTTTTCCCAATACAATTTAAATTTGTACGCAATTTTTTAAATTATTATTTTTTAAACTAAAAACTTTTTAACAAAAACATTTCGACAAGATAGTAACAAGTAGTTGGATTTCTAATTTAAAAGATGATTTCCCGATTAAATAGTTAATTTGTCAAAGAACAAGTTTAATTTTAAACTAAATAGAACAATTTCTACCAAAAAAAGTTGAATTTTCATCAAAATACGTGAATTTTCTACAAAACAGTTGAATTTTATATCCGAAAATTTGAATTTTTAATCAAATTTAATTTGAATCAAATAAATTAATTTTCAACTAAAATTATGAATCTTTCACAACAAAAGTAGTTCATATTTCAACAACAATATTTGTGAAAAAATTTGAATTTTTAACCAAAAAGAAGAAGTTTTGTCTAAATTTTCAACGGAAATTATGCATTTCCAAAATATTGAAATAAATTTTTAACAAAAAACTTCAACATTCAGGCAAGTAGATAAATTATCAGACAGATTTTTCTACCAAAAAAATACATTCTCAACGAAAAATGTAATATTTGATATTTCATCCAAGAGCGATTTAAATTGAAATAAATATCAGTTAAACGTAACAAAACTCAAATTTTCAAAAAATATACTATAATAATATAAAATAATATCAAAAATAACATAAAAAAATATAATATAAAAGATGAATTTTCAACAAAATACATTCATTTTTAAGCACCTTATTGAATTTTTAACTAAAAATGTAGTTTCAATAAAAATGCAATAATTACGTTCTCAGTAAAAAAAAGTAACTATTGCCCCAAAAACCAAATCACAGTTTCAACAAAATATTTAAATTTTCAAGTAAGAAACTGAATTTGAAGATAAATAATTTAATATTTAAACCAATAATTATCTACCTAAGCAAAAATTATAATGTAAAAAAAACAATTTAAAACAAATTTTTTTTTTCAAAAAGATTTTTTTTCAAGCAAGGAAAGAAATTCTTAACTAAAACAGATGAGTTCTTAAACAAAAAGAATAATTTTTTTAACTGAGAAACGTCTGCTTCAAATAAAAAATAAACATTTCGACCGTAAATCATACAGTTCAATTTTCAGTTCAAAAAATTAATTTTGAACAAAAAAACACTTGAATTTTAAACAAAATAGTTACGTTTTCAACAAAACAAAACAAAATAAATTTCAACTAAAATAGATGCATTTTCAAAAATGAACAAAATAGTTCAACTAGAACAAATGAATTTTCAAAAAAATGATACAGTTAAATTTTGAGTTGAGAAATTTAGTTTTAACCCAAAAACAATGAAATTATCAACAAAATAATTGCATTATCAATATAAAAAATTAGTTTTTACCCAAAGTAGATGAACTTTCAAACAAAAAGAATAATTTTTTACCAAAAAAGATGGATTTCCAGCTGAAAAAAATAAATTTTAAAAACAAAAAAATACAAATTTTTAACAAAATTAATATTATGTGTGAAAAAAAGTATTTAACAAAAAATGGAATAGTTTTATTTTCAGATCGAAAATTTAATTTTCTAAAAAGTAGTTAAATTTTCGACGGAAGAAATGCACTTTCAACTGCAAAATAAACAGTTTTAACAAATTCATTTTAAACCAAAAATTTGCAACAAGAGAAAACGAATTTTCAAAAATATTACTGAATTTTCAACCAAGAATGGTATGGTCAAATTGTTGGTAAAAAATAATAATTAAAAAACGAAGTTGAAACAAATTATTTAAATTTAAAAAAAAAATTATTTTTCCACCTATAAAATAAATTTTCAATAAAACAGAAGCCTGTTTAGTTGAGAAAAAAATTAATTTTTCAACCAGAAATGGAATATTTCAATTATTATTTTTAATAAAAACATAAAGAATTTCTACAAAAATATCAATTTTCAAACAAGAAGAACAATTTTGTAAAAAAACGAATTTTCAAATAAAAGAAACACTTTCTAAATGAAAACTGTAGTTTCTACTTAAGTATAAATGTTCTTCCAAAAAGAAGAATATTTAACAAAATATACATGAATTTTGAACAACATAGTTGAATTTTCAAGAAAGGATAAATTTTTTTTAAAGTGGGCAGTTAAATGTTCAGTTCAAAAAATCAATTTTAAAACAAACATAATTTTTAAGTTAAAAAAAAATATCAACAAATTTTTTAAATTTTTATCAGGAAAGTTAATTTTCAACCAAATGAAAAAATTTTCATCCGAAAAAGATGAATTCAAAAAATTTAACAAAATATAATACTAGACGTTTCAAACTAAAAAGGATTGCAATCAACAAAAAATAGTTGGACTTTCTTATTTTTTTCTATTAATAATTCATTTCGCATTTGAGGGAAACGATGAGAACGTTTTTTTTTTTTTTTGCAATAAACATTCAAATTCATTGAGTTCTAATGTTATGTCGTTGACTAGTGTAGTGAAATATTTTTTTGTCAATAGAATGATGATGTTTGATCTACTTATCCAAACTTTTTTTTTAGAAAAAGAGAATACACATTTTGGTTTCCATTTTTTTGTTGAATATTTATTTTTTTACATTGAACTTCATTACTAAAGTTGCAAATTGAATATTTTTATTGGAGATTACTTGGCTTTTGTTTCAAAACTGATTTTTGAATTTTAAATTTAACTTGATCATTTTTGGTTAAAAATTTATATTTTTTAGTTGAAAATTCGTTTCTTCCGTCGAAAATTAAGCTATTTTGTCAAAAATTAAATTAATTATCTAAAACTGTAACTATTCCATTTTTGATCAAATATTTTTTTTAGTAGTAATATTAATTTTTAAAGTTGCAAATTAAACAATTTTTTTTAAATCTTGTTGAAAATTGATATTTTTAATTGAAAATTCATCTTTTTTGGTATAGAAAATTATTATTCTTGTTTAAAGTATTCTTCTCTTTTAAAAATGCATATGTTGTGGTTAATTCTTTATTTTCTTTTTGAAAATTCAATTCTTTTGTTGAAAATTAATTTTTTGAACTGAAAATTTGGCGTATCATTTGCGGGTAATTTTTTTTTATTTTAAACTTTAACCATTTTTTTTGAAAATGTTGTGTTTATTTGTTGTTTAAAAATTGACCTTTCTCAGTTAAAAAATCGTCTTTTTTGGTAGAAAATTATTCTTCTTTGAAAATTCATCTATGTTAATTAGAAATCTATTTCTTTGCTTGAAAATGCACCTTGTTCGTAAAACTTCTTCTCTCTTTGTTTAAAATGATTTTTCAGATAAAGATTAAACATTGGATTTTCCGTTAAAAATTTATCTTTTTAGTCGAATAGTCAATTATATGGTTGAAAGTTCATGTATTTTTTTGGAAATTATACTATTTTGCTAAAAAAATTTTGTAGTTGTAAATTTTTGTTCAGACTGATAATTTAACCATTTTTCGTTTAAAATTTATATCTAATTTGCTTTAAAAAAATTTTGTTGTTGTTTTAAAATTGATTTTTTTAGGTTTTGAATTTTTGTTTGCTGTAGAAAGTTATTGGTTTGCAATTTAAATTCTTTGTTTGAAAAATCAATTTTTTACTCGAAAATTTAAATATTTTCCTGGAACTTTTTTTGGGGGGCATAATTATTTTGTAACTAAAAATTTAACTATTCAATTTATCGTTAAAACTTTATCTCTTTGAGTTGAAAATTCAACTATGTGGTTGCAAATTCATGTATTTTGTTTTAAATTTTTGTTCCTCAATTCATTTCTTTGGTTGAAAATTTAACTATTTTTTTGTAGATTCGATTGTGCAAATTGTTGCAAGTAGTTAAAAATTCATCAATTTTGAAGAAAACTCCAACTTTCTTTTCCAAAATTAAATAATTTGGTAGAAAATTTATCTATTTTATCGAATGTTAAATTACTTTCTTAAAAAAAATTTTAGTTGACGATTGATAAGTTTAGCTAACAATTTATTTCTTTATTTAAAAATTGAACTATTTTTCTAAGAAATAGTTTTTCTTTTTTGGTTGAAAATCAATTCATTGAACTGAAAATTCAATTATTTCATTTTTATTTACAACTGATCTTTTTTAGTTGCAAAGACAAATATTAGGATGAAAATTCAAGAATTCTCTTAGAAGTTTGTCTTTTTTTGGTAAAAAGCTAATTGGTTGAAAATGTAACTGTTTTATTGAATATTTATATTTTTTTTTTAATCTACCTCCTTTGGTAGCGATTTTTTGTTGTTGTTAAAATGCAACTGTATGGTTAAAAATATATTTTGGTAAAAATATCGACTGTTTTTAGTTAAAACTTAAATTTTCTTTCTTTCGTGATTACAAAATCTTATTTGATGGAAAAATCCACTATTTTGTTTGTTTTCGATGAGAATTTCGTTGAATATTCAACTCCTTGAAAATTAAACTATTTGGTTTAAAGATACTGTAATGTTGAACATTTATCTTTTTTATACGAATTAAACTGTTTTTAATTTACAATAAAATGTTTTTATTTTAAATACCAATTATTACTTTTGCATTAAACCTACATCTGTTTTGGTTAAAAATTCAACTGTTTTGTTGAAAACTAACTGGTTTTTTTAATTCAACAGTTTTGTAAAAAAATTTGTCTTTTTTCCTTGTAAATTTTGTTCGAAACATCACCTTTCAGATTTTTTGATGAGAATTAATCTTTCTTAGCCGAAAACTAAACTGTATTGCTAAAAGTTGATCTATTTTGTTGAAAGTTAATTTTTTTGGTTGAAGATTCATCACTTTTATTTACTAAAAGATTCGCCTCTCCACGGTTTTCAGAGTATTTTGAAATTGATTTATATTTTGGGTTTAGTTTCTTGATTGAAACACCAAATTACAGTTAATAAAAAAATTATTCTATTGCAGAAGGGGTCAGAGGGGGAGAGACGTTTGCGACTCTCATCTCGGAAGAGCCGCAGTGCGCGAGTAATCATTCGAGTATATTGCGCAATGTTATGCATTGCATTTGGAAACGATTCAAGTGGCCCTGAATGTTAACGTTTAGATTCCCCCGAATTATTAACAAGGCTATTTACAGGCAACCCCCGACACTGTCACTAAACCGAGATATTGGGTATAGGTCAATCTCGTTTTTCAGGATTCATAGTAGTAGCGGCTTGCGTCATGACTTTTGAAGCTCGTGACAATGCAGCAAAAGTGGGACCAGCCCGTTTACGACAAAATCAAGCAGCATCATTAAAGCAAGCCAAAGACAACCGAAGTCGAAGTTCAACATACTGCCAGCAGACTTCAAAGTGGGACCAACAACCAGGTCTTTTTCGAACAAACCGCAGTCCAAGTCCCAGTCCTCATGATGCTGCGAGGATGCAAACCACATCAGGATTCATTCAATTCTCAAAAGGCCTACACGAGAAGGATAGCCCCCATCTTATCAAAAAAAGTCCCAGTGCACCTACTCTTGCAGAAAAAAAATCACCTAAGCCAAGATCACCAAAGTTCGCTGGCTCTGCTCTCCTCAATAAACCTGATCTGTTGCAAAGACATGCTGCCTCGGTGGATAATCCTGGCTATAATCCTGATCATCAGGTAAAATTAATTAATTTTAAAAACATGTAATTACACTCCAGGTCCCATAGAAGCCGGACCGGTTTTGGAATTCCTAGAACTCAGTTTTAATTCCCACTTAGTTTCTCAGGGCCAGCGCGAGAGACGGTTGCGACTCTCGTCTCGGAAGGGCCGCAGTGCGCGAGTACTCAGTCGAGCATTGCGCAATATTATGCGTTCCAATTGGAAACTGTTCAGACATCCCTGATTGTTTGGGTTTCGAGGGTACCAATTTAGTATAAAGCCAGTAAGAGGTAACCCCCGAAAATGTTATTATATTGGACTTGGAGTGCATTGCTTATTTTATGCCTGTTTACATAATTGTTGAATAATGTTAATTGATGTTTAATATAATATTAGAAAGCCAGAGAAAATATAAAACTGACTTTTTATAGTTAAGAATATTTTCTAAACTAAAAAGTCTTTCATTAATAATTAAATAGTGATTATTTCAAGTGTAATTAAATATGCATGTCCAATACTGGTTATTTTATATTTACTATAATTTATATTTTTATTTTAAATTGGAAACAACGGTATTCAGTGCTCACAAACTCAAATAAAAAATAATTCAAGTTTGAAAGCCTAAAATGTTGAAATCAAACTATTGAAAATTGAACTTTTTTAAAATCTCTTACAAATTGTACAAATCGATTAAAAGAAGTAGAAGTTATTTGGAATTCCTTTCATAGAAATTAAATAAAGAACTTTTCTTGTATAAAATTAAAAAAAAAAAATAAAATAATATTAAAAATTCTTAATTTTTTAAAAACAAAATCACCTAAAATTTTCTCAAATCTTTAGGATACATTATATATAATATAAAATTATTATATACCATAAAAATCCATTGAAACGAAATTTAATTTATTCTTTAAAATTCGTTAAAATCCGTTAAAAATCGTAAAAAGTCCATTTACAAATGTATTATTCGTTTTAAATTTCTTGGATATAAATTAAATAAAAAAATTGTATTATATAAAAATAAAAAATAAGTGTTATTAAGAATTTTACATTTTTTTAACGAAATGACTCAAAATTCTTTAGAATCTTTTAAAATAACTTAAAATTCTTAAAATCCTTCGATATTTCTCGAATTCCTTCATATCCTTTGAAATTGTTAAAATCTGTAAAAATCCCTTGAAACAAAATGTAATTTATTCCTAAAAATGTTCTACAAATTCGTTAAAATTTCTTAAAAATCATCAGAATCTATTAAAAGAAGTATCAGTCATTGCAAATTCCTTGCATATAAATTAAATTTAAAATTTTCATTATATAAAAATAAAAATAATAATAATAAAACTATAATATTAAGAATTCAAAATTTTTTGTTTGAAACACAATCTCTAGAAATTCGTTAAAATACATTAAAAATCGTAAAAAATACATTAAAATAAGGAAAAATAATTTGATAGTCCTTAGATATAAATAATATTAAAATTATTTATTAAAATATTTTATTAAATTTATGTAAAAAAAAAGGTTTAAATAATCTTGGGTTTTTTTTCTATCTTTAAAACCCTAAAGTATTTCAAAAAACCATAACTACACATTTTTTAATTTTAAGAGTTATAAATTTTTTAAGAAGAAAAGCCTTAAAATTCTTTGAAATCTTTCAAAATCATTCTATAAAGTTCTCTAGAAATTCGTTAAAATCCTTGAAAATCCATAACAAACAATTTTTTAATATTAGGAGTTTTAAAATTTTTTAAAAGGAAATCTTAAACTGTTCTTTAAAACATTTCAAAATAACTTAAGATCTTGATCATTGTTTCACACTTTTTATATCCTTCATATTCCTTGAAATCGTTAAAATCCGTATAAATCCCTTGAAATAAAATTTATTTTAGTTCCTAAAACTCTGTAAACATTCCTTAAAACTCCTTCAGATAACCTAAAATCTATGGTAATCATAAAAATCCATTAAAATCTGTAGAAACAATTGAAATCAATAATTGAAAACAAATTCAAAAAATTAAAAACTGTGCACACTGAAAATAAATAATAAAAAATAGGAATTTTTGTAAAAAGCGAAAGAACACTCTACAAATGCCCACTCTTAAACTGAAGCAGTGCTAAATCTTTGATATCCCCACTACTGCCACACTACCCAAAGCACTTTTTTTACCCTTTTGAATATTCGGAAAGTGGTATATCTTTTTATAACACTTTGTATCATTAATTTAAAAGAATAATTTTTTAAGAGACAGATTTTGTACAATTTTAGACAATGAAGGAGAATATGGACCAGCAAAAAATGAATGGCAGTCAAGTATCAATGGCGATGGATTTACATATTCCAAATAAAGGCCCAGTCACTCTGAAAATAAAGGATCGATCAAACACAGCTCGAAGAAACCAACTCGCACGTCAGGAAAAGGTCGAAGACCTAGAAGATGCCAGCGAGACAAGAAAAACTGGGGGAAATCAATCCGGCTCGCCTCTATTACCTAGTAAGACTAATTTTCATTTTCAGTTCATTTCTTTGGCTACAGCAATTTACAAATTTTTTAAATAATATTTATTCCTTTTTTCTGGATTGCTATAAAATCCTAATTACGAAATTCCCTGATTTTTCCTGAACAATGTTTTATTTTTCCTGACTGTTTTCAATTTTTATTTTATTAAGTTTAAAAGTAACCACAAATTACGTAGTAAGATATAGGTAGAGCACATGAATTTTCAGCTAAGCAGTTTTGATCTCAAAAAGATCAAGTTTAGGTTAAATCATTTTTAGTTAAAACAATTAATTTTCAACCAAGAAAAAACGAATTTTTAGCTAAATAATTGAATTTTCAACCAAAGTGATGAATCTTCGTTAAAGAAAATGAATACTGAATAAAAAGTTTACTTTATTTTTAAAAAAAAGTTGTAACAAAAGAAAACCAATTTTTAACACATCAGTGAAATCCTCAAACAAATCAGACTAATTTTTTCTTTTGTATGCTTTGAAGGCGAATTTTCAACCAAAAAGTTAATTTAATGTGCAGAATTCCTGAAAATAAAACCAAGAATCCAACGACCAAATTTTCACAACCACCATAAAATGTTCATATTGCAATTTGAAAAAGGTGAAAATGTTCCTAAACAAAGAAAATAAACAAATTCTTTTTTTGGACAAAAAATAAAAAACGAGTGAGGAAATATTGTTGATTGTTTTTTACAATTGCTTTTTTGTTGTGACTTGTTAATAATAACAATTACAAAGACGAAAGAAAAAACAAAAGAGAGGAGGAAAAGGATTTGGTTGTTTGCCTTCTCATTTTTCTTTTCCCTTTTGTTAATTTTTGTCCAAAAAAGAATTTTGTCTTTCCATTTTTAGGAAAATTGTTATCTTCTTTCAAATAAAATTAGGAACATTTTACGTTGGGTGTCCAAATTTGATCGTTGGGTTCTTGTTTTTATTTTCAGAAATTCTACACATTAACTTGATTATTGGACGTTAAATAGGATTTTTAATTCGATTTTAATGTTGTTTAAATTTCATAAATTTAAAAAAAGTTAATTTCCAACCAAATACTTGATCTTTTTACCATCGAAATTATTTTTTAACCTGAATGATGAAGCCTTGTCCCAAAAAATGAATTTTTAACCAAATAGTGGTATTTATAAACAAGGAGATAAATTTTCTGCCCATCAAGACAAATAAGCAACAAAATACATGAATTTTCAACTAAAAAAGATAAATTTACAAAAAAAATAGAATATTTCAATTTCTAACGAAAGAAATAAATTTTTAACTAAAAACAATTAAGTTTTATCTAATGAGATTACTGTTCTGTGGAAAAAAATTTCAACTAGATACCGGTATTTCAAATGTAATAGGTGAATTTTCAACTGAAAAATATAAATCTTCAACTAAAAATAAAATCATTAAATTTTCAGATAAAAAAATTGAGTTTCAAGTAAAGAAAATTTAGTTTTAAGAAACTAGTTGACTCCTTAACAAATGCAACTTAATTTTCAACCAATAAGTTACATTTTTAACATAAACACGAATTGTCAACAAAAAAGTTAATTTTTAACCAAATAGTTGAATTTTCAATAAAATAATAAAATTTTGAACCACGAGATGAATGATGTTATTAAAAAATTATATTTTCTAAATATAATTTCATTCGCGTTCCACACGTATGCAACCAATATAATTTGTGTGTATATTGAACGAGTGATTAAAAATTTCCGAAAAACGCCTTACGTAATTTCTGGATAACCGCTTAATTTCAATTCAGTTTGTCGAAAATCGCATGACTCTTTCAGGTTTTCCATTACCATTTTTAAATTCCCTGACCATTCAGTTTTGATAAAAATTAAAAAGTGAGAGCATTTTCAAAATTTTTTTGATTAATAGAAAATAAAGATTTTTAGCCAAACAACGCACGATATGAAAAAACGTCATGAGAAGAAAAAAATTTATTTTTAAAAGATCTACAACATTATTATAACGAATTTTTTTATTTTGTCGAAAAATCAAAATTTCAAATTTTTTTTGCACAGAAAATAATAAAAAATAAAAAATTCCATTTTGTGGTGCAACTATGCATGGCACGAAAAAATTTCAATTAAATAAAAAAATTTTATCTCGAAAAAGATCTACAAATTCGTTACTCATCACTTCTTGATAGGACGCGTACTTTTTGTTTTGTTCGTGAAAATAACAATGAAAATAAAAAAATAAAAATTTTGTGGAAAAACAGCACAAGTTACGAAAAATAATAATTTAACAAAAATTAATAATCCGAAAAAAGTTAAAAATTGGTTATGATTCACTTTTTGATACGAAACTTAGTTTCGGTTTTAATCATAAAAATTACAATAAAAATAAAAATGAGAAATTTGGAGAAAAACGACAAAAGGTATAAAAATAAATTGATAGAAAAAAGTTATTAGCCCAAAAAAGAGATACAAATTTGTAATAATGTATTGCATTCTCATAATTTATGAATTTATTCAAATTTTAAACCAAACGAGGCAAAATACGAAAAAATGTCTCAAAGAGAAATTATTGGCTTTGAAAAATCCTACAAAATGTCTTAACCATTTTCCAATAGGACTCGCAATTTTGTTTTTATATATTTGAAAGAAAATTGTCTTATTTTTTATTTTCCAGTAGATATACATTAAAATTTATTTAAAATTGATGTATCAAGGGAACTACTTTCATTTATAGAAAGCAGGGATCGGCACCCTTAATTTTTAAAGGGTCCAGGGACCTAAAAGGTCCAGCAAGCGTCCGGTCCGGACCCGGACCCTTAAGAAATTAAAGGGTCCAAGCTGGACCCGGATCTCCAAGGAACCTTTTAAATAGGGTCCAAGTTAAAAAGTTCCGATCCCTGATAGAAAGCCTTCAATTAAGGGCATGTGACACAGTGGAATTCCTACATTACCGACCTCGTTTTTCCATTGCACAAAACTTTTTTTTGGAC
>JAWWLR010000054.1:86537499-86548886 GCA_035041075.1 Acraspis erinacei | reverse complement strand
TCCAATCGAAAACGCAAATTTTTTTACAAAATAGTTAAATCTCCACCCAGACATTCAAAAGAATTCAACTGAATTGGGAAAAATGCTTTTTAAAAAATTCCACTGATTTCCGTAAAACTGGTTTGAATTTAGAGGATTTTAAGATCAAAGGGAAGAATTTGATGAAATAATTAAATAAAAACTTTTAAAAATTCAAAACAATGTACTGTATTGAGTAGAATTGAGTGAATTTCGAAGGAAAGTCAATTAACAGAATTAAAGAGAATTCCAAAGAATTTAGAAGAGTTCCGGATGAATTCCAAATCTTTTCAAATCCTTGAAACCGTCGGGGCGTAGGGAATCACTCATTTCCGGTGAACAATTTTTTGAAAACCATTGAAATATTACATTTAAATTTAAATTATTAAAATTTTTAATTAAAAATTTAATTTTAATTTAATTTAATTTTAAATAAAAACTCTTTAAATTATTAAAAACACTTGAAATTGTTTAAAATCTCTTGAAAATGCCTTGGAAACTTTTAAAATACTCTAAAACATTTCAGTATTTAAAAGCCTTCAAACTACTGATAGAAATAAAACATTTCTGGAAAATCTTTTAAAAATTCCTAAAATATTTCAATAAAAAATTCCTTTGTAATCTTTTAAAATAACCGAAATTATTTAAAATCCCTTAAACTCCTCTTAAATTTGGTAAAGTTCACGAAAATGTCGAGGAAACGGAAAAAATACGTTAAAATATTTCAAATCATTTTATCAATTGATCCTCAGGATCAATGAAATTTAAAACTTTTAACAAATTTTTTAAAAATCCATTGACTTAAGGAGGAAAGAGTGAATTTATAGAAATTCAGGTGAGTTAAAAAAACTTTCAGTGAATTCGTAAAATTCAAGAGAATTCCAAATTTTTAAAACCCTACAAAATACCTCACTTATCATGAATAAATTACTTAAAAATGAACAAAAAATATGATAAAATTCCGTGATATTCTATGATGATATTCTAGTTCTAGAAATTTTAAAAACCGACTTTTTCTTTATAAGGGAGTAATTAGTAAATATTGACAAGTACGTACCAGCAAGAGCAATAGCTTCTCTAAAAGTGTGTAGTTCAGGATCTGGCTCACTTCCGGGTGGAGGAGTTGGCGAAACAACCATACTTGCCGTTGGACTTTGAGAAGGAGGTGAACCACAAACCATCATTCGTGGTTTGGGCGAACTTCTACAACACAATAATTAAATTGACAATCTCCATTTCCACCTTTTGTCGCCAGTCTTCTAAAGAGTTTAGATTTAAATTTCGCGGGAAAATGTATCACTTCAAATTGGAAAGGGCGCTTAATTTAAAAGGTAAAACAAGTCAAAATAATAGAAAACATTATTCGCAAACTCAAAATAAAAAAAGATCAATTTTGAAACTGGTCAATGAAATTTAAAAAATCAAACTCTATCCTAAACATTTTTCCACTCAAAGTAATAAACAATAAACAAAGAATTAAAGCATTCAAAGTGGAACTCTTGAACAATTTTAAATGAAATGCAGATAAACTGACACATTTAGAACTTTTGTAAATTATAGAGTGCAAAGATTCAGATTAAGGTCCAAAAATATAAATCCACGTTAATATTTTCAGTACTCTAAATTAATAAATCAAGCAATGAACTTTAATTATTTTCAAAATTTTATTTATTTATTTTTATGTAAAACAAAATGTCGATTTTTTGCAGATTTCAAACCAAAAATTTAAAATCTTTTTACGAACTGTGAAAGACTTCAAAAGAATGCAAACATTTTCTCAAGATCCTAGGAAAATTGAAAATGATTTTTCATTTTGAAAAATCATAGTGACAAGAAATTTAAAAAGATTCAAAAAAGATGACCAAAATAATAAAAAAAGAACCTGGAAGATTTGAAGTTGTTTTTTTTTTAAATTTGTAGAATTTTCCATAAATTGTAGGAAAAATTAAATTAGTTTAAGAATATATTTCGAAGTTCTGAAAAAAGGTTCACACGCTTCGTTTAAATTACTTGAAATAATTTCAAGTTTTTAATTAATTTTGAATCTTTTCTAAACCTATAAATATCTTTTAAAAGTAACGTAAAAAAATTTTTAAATAAAATAAAAATTGTAAGTAAAAAATTTCAAATTAAATGGCCTAAAAATTGAATAATTTCGACTTAAACAATATTTTAAATTATTTTTAAGTTAAAAAATAGTTTATAAATATATTTATTATATTTAGTGTGAAAATAATATAAAGGAAGAACTGAAACTTTGAAATAAAAATATTTTATTGGTGAATCATTAAAATTTGTATTTAAAAATAAAATTATAGGTATAAATAATATTTGTTTATAATATATATTTATAATTTTTAAAAATATATTTTTTTCTCAATCAATGAAATTAAGTCTTAACAAAAAATAGAATAGTTCAATTTTCACCTAAAATCCTTGAGTTTTAAACTAAAAATAGATTAATTAAATTTGCAGGGAAAAACTTAATTTTCGGGAAAATCAAAATAAATTTTCGACGAAATGGTATAAACATCAAACAAAGATTATTATAAATTTCTATCGAAAGAGATAAATTTTCGACAAAAAAATTGAAAATTCACATTTTCAGTTAAAAAAGAAATTAATTCTAAATAAGAAAAAAATTATTTTGAACCAAAAGATCAATTTTCAATGGACAAGATGAATTATCAATCAAAATAAACGAATTTTCAACTTAAGGTAAATTCGGAATCAGAAAAAGTTTTTTCAACTAAAATGTTATAACAAGAAAATAAAAAAAATGATCTTAGGATTGATAGGAAAATTTCAAATAAATAAATAATATGAAATAAATATGAAATATCAATAAATAAAATATTCTTTATATTCATGGGAAAATTCAAATAATTTGTTTAAATTAATTCTAATAGAACATTGAAAAGGATTTTGAAACATTTTGAAAATATTTGAATTTTCAATAAAATAGTGATTTTATAATTTAACTATTTTTTTGTACATTCATTTTTTGCATACAAAATTTAATGATCTTTTACCAAATTTGACGTTTTTGATTGTAAATTTAATTATTTTGATTCGAAATTCAATTAATTTGTTTAAAATTCAACAATTTTTTTGAAAATTTAATTATTTTGTTGTCTTTCAACAATTTTGTTGAGAAATTAATTATTTCGTTTAAAATTCAACAATTTTGTTGAAAATTTAATTGTTTTGTTTGTTTTTCAACAATTTGGTTGAAAATTTAACTATTTTGTGAGGAAATTACTTATTTTTGTTCAAGATTAATCATTTAGTTTAATAATTTAACGATTTGCTGAAAATTTTGTTATTTTGTTTAAAATTCAACTTACGGCTTATGAAAAAATTTCAAATAAATAATAGAAATCAATAAATAAATATAAAATAGTAATAAATAAAAAAATTCCTAATATTCATGGGAAAATTTCAAATAATGTTTTAAAAACTAATTCTAATAGAAAATTGAAAAGGATTTTCAAACATTTGGAAAATATTTGAATTTTCATGACAATAATAAGAACATAAACCAAATAGAAAAATTTTTAAGCAAACGAAATTCACTATGAACAAAAAATAGACTTATAGACTTTTCAATTACAAAAAAAGAATATTCAACAGAACAGTTGTATTCTTAAACAAAAAATATGAATCTTTTAAAAAGATGACTTTCCGACCCAACAGGATTAATGTACAATAAAAAAGACAACAGAAAAAAATGAGTGCACAGAACAGTAGAATTTTTCACCAAAACAGATGAAATTAAGAAAAATTGTTGAATTTTCAACAGAATAATGGTAAAATTTGCAACCAAATGGTAAATTTTTAAACTAATGTATACCAATTCGTAACCAAAAATAGAACAGTAGTTTTTTCAATAAAAACGAATTAACTTCAAACAAAAAAGTACAAATTTTGTAGAAAAATGTTGCATTTTAAACCTGAAAATATACACTTTTTAACGGGAATGTTAATTTTTAACGAAAAATTTGAAATCTCTACCAAAATAGAGAAATTTTCAACCAAAAACGATCACTTTTTCACAAAATTGTTGGATTTTCAACAAATTAATTTTATTATCAACCAAATATTAAAGCTTTTAAGAGAGACAAAAAATATGAATCCTGAACCATAAATATAATAGTAAAGTTTTTTAATTAAAAAAAAATGAAATAAAATAACTTTCAACCATTAAAGATGAATTTGCAACAAGAAAACATGATTTTTCGGAAAACTGATGAATTTTCAACCCAAAAGGACGAATTTTTGTTATATATAAAAAAAGTAAAATTATTAACGAAAAGAAACGAATCCAGAACCAAAAATATAATTTAGTGAACTTTTTCATTAAAAATAATTACTTGCGTACAAAAACAGCTTAATTTTTAACTAAAAAAAAGATTATTTTTCTACCGAAATTGAATTTTTAATAATAAAAAAAATTCAATTTAAAAACCAATGTTCAACAAACCAGTTGAGTTTTCTACAAAAAAGATGAATTGTTAGCAAATTGTTTCAATTTTCAACCAAATGTTAGATTATTTAACAGAAAGTGACGATTCAGAACTAAACGATGAATTTTCTATAAAAAAAGACGAATTTTCAACATAACAATTGAAATTTCAACCAAAAAAATGAATTTTCAACAAAAAATTTTTGTTTCCACCAAATGATTTAATATTCAAACAATAATTATGAAACTTCAGCCAAAAACTGTTGCTTTTTCAATCAAATATTTGAGTTTTAACCCCACAATGACGAAAATATCAGCAAAAAAATGTCTTGAAAATAGTTGAAGTTCTAATAAATATAGAAAAACAATATACGACCATTTAGGTAAAAATTTATTTTATTTGAAATACAACTATTTTGTTGAAAATTAAATTTTTGTGTTAATATTTAACTGCTTTATTAAAACATTCGTTTTGTGCATAAAAAATGCAATGGTATTTTTGTCAAATTCGTCGTTTTGGAATGAAAGTTTAATTATTTTGTTTGAAATAAAAATATTCTGTGAGGACATTATTTATTTCAGTTCAAAATTCATCATTTTATTTGAAAAACCAACTATTTTGTTGAAAGTTTAATAAAGTTCTTTAAAATTCAACTTTTTTGTTTGAATTTTTGTGAAATATTTAACTGGTTTCTGTAACATTTGATTTGTTTACATACAAATTCAAGGGTCTTTTTACAAGATTCGTCGTTTTGGATTGAAAATCAAAGATTTCGTTGGAAATTTAATTATTTTATTTAAAATTCAACTATTTGGTTGCAAAGACAACTATTTTATGAGGAAATTATTCATTATGGTTCCAAATTCATCACTTTATTTGAAAATTCAACTATTTTGTTAAAAATTAAATTATTTTATTTAAAACTCTTTTACATATTTTGTTTAAAATTAAATTATTTTCTTTAAAATTCAACTATTTGGCTGAAAACGCAACTACTTTGTGAGGAAATTATTCATTAGGGTTCCAAATTCATCATTTTATTTGAAAATTCAACTATTTTGTTAAAAATTTAATTATTTTGTTAAAAATTCAACCATTTTGTTTAAAATTTAATTATTTTATTAAATATTCAACTATTTTGTCTTCTTACAAAATTCATCGTTTTGGATTTTTTTCTGATTTAAAATTGAACTAGTTTGTGAGTAAATTATTTATTTTTATTCAAGATTCATAATTTTATTTGAAAATTCAACTATTTTGTTGAAAATTCAACTAATTTGTTGAAAATTTAATTATTCTACTTAATATTCAACTATTTTGTTGAATATTGAGTTATTTTGTTTAAAATTCAACTATTTTGTTGAAAATTTACTGTTCTTTTGAATATTCAACTGGTTTGTTTAACATTCGTTTTGGATTGAAAATTTAATTATTCTGATATAAAATTGAACTATTTTGTGAGTAAATTATTTATTTTTGCTCAAGATTCATCATTTTATTAAAAAATTCAACCAGTTTGTCGCAAAAGTAGTTGTTTTGTTTCAAATTCAATTATTTTGTTTAAAATTTAATTATTTTGATTAACATTCATCAATTTTGTTAAAAATTTCATTATTTTGTTACACATTCAACTATTTGGTTGAAAATCCAATTATTTTATTTACAATTCAACTACTTTGCGAGGAAATTATTTATTTTTGTTCCAGATTCATGATTTTATTTGAAAATTCAACTATTTGGTTGAAAATTGAGTTATTTAATTTAAAATTCGACTATTTTGTAAATAAATAATTTATGTTTGTTCAAGAATATTTGTTCAATTTAATTATTTTGTTGAAAATTCAACCATTTTGTTTTAAATACAAACATTTTGTGAGTAAATATTTATTTTTATTCAAGATTCAGGATTTTATTTGAAAAATTCAACTATTTATCTGAAAATTGAATTATTTTATTTAAAATTCAACTATTTTGCGAGGAAATTATTTATTTTTGTTCAAGATTCATCATTTAGTTTGTTTAAAATTAAACTTTTTTGTTGAAATTTTAATTTGTCCTTTGAATATTTAATTGGTTTGTTTAATTTTCAACCATTTAGTGACTAAATTATTTATTTTTGGGCAAGACTCATGATTTTATTTAAAAATTCAACCAGTTTGTCGAAAATTTAATTATTTGGTTTCTAATTCAACTATTTTGTTTAAAATTTAATTATATCATTGAAAATTCAACAATTTTGTTGAAAGATTAATTATTTTCTTTAATATTCAACTATTTGGTTTAAAATTTTTATTATTTTGTTTAAAATTCAACTACTTTGCGAGGAAATTATTTATTTTTGCTACAAATTCATTATTTTATTTTTAAATTCAACTATTTGGTTTAAAATTCAATTATTTTGTTTAAAAATCAAATATTTGGTTAGGAAATTATTTATTTTTATTCAAGACTCATAATTGTATTTAAAAATTCAACCAGTTTGTCGAAAATTTAATTATTTGGTTTCTAATTCAACTATTTCGTTGAAAATTTAATTATTTCATTGAAAATTCAAGCATTTTGATTAAAAATCAAATATTTTCTGAGTAAAGATTTATTTTTATTCAAGATTGATGATTTTATTTGAAGAATTCAACTATTTATCTGAAAAATGAATTATTTTATTTAAAATTCAACTACTTTGCGCGGAAATTATTTATTTTTGTTCAAGATTCATCATTTAATTTATTTAAAATTTAACTAATTTGTTGAAAATTCAATTAATTTGTTTAAAATTCAACAATTTTGTTGAAAATTTAATTATTTTCTTGTTTTTTAAATAATTTTGTCGAAAAATTAATTATTTCATTTAAAATTCAACAATTTTGTTGAAAATTTAATTATTTTGTTTGTTTTTTTAACAATTTTTTTTGAAAATTAAATTAATTTGTTTAAAATGCAACAATTTTGTTGGAAATTTAATTATTTTGTTTGTTTTGTTTAACATTCATAATTTTATTTGGAAATTCAACTTATTTGTTGAAAAATTTATTATTTTGTTTAAAATTCAACTATTATGTTGACATTTTTATTATTTTTTAAAAATATTGAACTGTTTTATTGAACATTCGTTTTGTGCATACAAAATTCAACGTTTTTTAAATCAAATTTGTTTAAAATTAAACTGTTTTGTTAAAAATTTCATTATTTTCTTTAAAATTCCACTAATTTGTTGAAAATCTAATTATTTTTCTTAATATTGCACTATTTTGCTGAATATTTAGTTATTTGTTTAAAATTCAACTATTTTGTGAGTACACTATTTATTTTTCTTCAAGATTCATTACCTTATTTAAAAATTCAACTATGATGTTAATAATTTAATTATTGTGTTTAAAATTAAACTATTTGGTTAAAAACTTCTATTTTTACACTAAAAATTCCACCTTCTTCTACTTCTTTTAAATAAAGCGCAAACATCTGTGTTTAAAAATTCGACAATTTTGGTTAAAAAATATTTTTTTTTGCAGTTTCAACAATATTTGGATTTTTTTAAACTTGAATTTAAAAGAAAAACCGCAAGAAAAAAATAGGGGAATAAGGAAAAGAAGTGTAAACTCTGAAAAATGAAGAAAAACCTCAAATAACGGGAATATATGGGCTTTTGACCAAAAAAAAAAGAGAATAAATGACACATTTCTGCAATCTTGAAGGTAGTGCAAACTTACCTGTGAGAGTGTGGCCTTGGCGGAGGTGGTTTCCCAGCCAGGTATGCCAACAGGTCTTCCCTGCGGATCATACGCCTTTTTTTCCTCGCCCAGTTCATTATTTCTTTACTCCGTTTTTGCTTTCCCGTTTCAATCCCCAAGTCACCGCATCTCTTTATACCTTCCACTGAATCTGCAATTGAAAAATATTCAACAATTATTTTCCAAGCAGATCCAAGATTCTCGCCCTCGCCTAACCTAACAAAAAGTTCAATATCTCCGCGAGATTTTCTAGCCTGGCATGGAAATTTTCTTCAATTACGTAATCGCAAAGAGAAAAAAAAGTGATTTGGAACACTGAACCATTAAAGTTTGTGTCTTTCACAGTTTATTATTAGTCAAGTTCATTAACCCAGCGACTCTATCATAAAAAAGTACAAATATAAAGTGTTAACAGCTCAAATTCCACACTCTACAAGGCAAATAAACATCCTTCGGAGCAAAGGTCTATCAAAAAATGTTCAAGTTGCGCAATCTATTTGAAGAAAAAAATTGCTCAAGTTTTTGCAATGAATCACTGTAATAATAATAATAATAATAATAATAATGAAAAGAGAGCAGAACGAACGTCGTAAATTGACGTTTTTCACATCTCGAGAGAAGTCTTTCTTTGTGCGGAAAATAAAATGCGTCGCAGAAAGAGTGCCGAAAAGCTGCGAACAGCTGACCGGTATCAAAGGTCAGCTGTTGGGTTGAGGGTGCTCACGAGAAAGTGAAGGTTCGACACAAAGGGTCAAAAAGCACGAAATCACGAATCACGGAGCAGGGGAAAGGAATGTAGAACTCTCGTAAGGAGAGGAGGGGATTCAGGCAGGCAGGCAATGGGCAGACAAGGCAAGGCAACAGAAGAGAAGAGTCAAGACACGCACCTTTGTACAACGAGGTAACCGTACCCGCAGCCGTCTGAAAGGGCAGCCAAAGGGATGCACCCTGGGTGCGATCTGCAAAAAATAAAATAAATTTTGCATTAGAAAATCGATAGACACGGGTTCCACTCGCGAGCGATCGTGCCTCCTCACAAAATGGATGTCACTCAAAATGGCAACAGAGAGGAAGGAAGGAAGGAACACAGAGGGCCAGTTGGGGCGTTGCGTTGGGCAAAGGGCTAGGCACAATCAACACACAATCCGAGGCACGATCGCTGGGAAAATAGCAGAAAACGTGTCGGAGCCTGCCTTTGTAAAGCTGGGCGATGGCTGAAGCTGTCGAGTGAAATCCAGACCAGATTTGGTGCGTGTAGTGTTCCTTGCTGTTGTAATGTTGCTGTTCGAAGTCGGGCTCGGCCTCGATCGAGGCGACGCATTGCTGCTCCCAATCATCCCAATCGTCGCTCATGGTGGCACGCCTCACTCGCACTCGCGAGAACAAACGATTTTCGGGTTCACACCTTTTCACAAATGCACCACTCGATCAATCAAAATAATCTTAGTCAAGGTTTTAATCGTTTATTCCTTTTTTTTAACGAGGATCAGTCGCGACACGCGAGGGCAACGCGAGGACGACAAGTCGACAACACAGCCACACTACACGTACGTTTCATTCCCATTCCCTGTTCCTTCCCACTTCCCTTTCTCTGTTTCATCCATTCCGTGGAAGGCGAGTGTGCGAATGAGGCACGAGAGGGCGCCACGGTGCGGGCGCGCAAGCGCAGCAGTTGCTCGAGACGAAGTGCCGCGAGAATTCAAATTACATTGAAGGAAAATATTTTTTAATCTTTTTCCACCTGTCTCATTCTTCGCCGCAGATTACACGAAGAATTACACTTCTACCAAGTGGTCTAATTTTAAATCAAATAGTTAAATTTTCAATCAAAATCGACGATACTTTTCCAGAAGTTCATTGTATTTTTTATGCAAAAAACGAAACTTGAAAAAGCAGTTAAATATTCACAATGTAATTGAATTTTAAAGAAAATAGTTGAATTTTAAATTAAATCATTAAATTTTCAACAAAATTGTTGAATTGTCAAATAAAATGATGAATCTCCAACAAAATTAAATAAATGTTTCACAAAATGGTTCCACTTTCAAATAAATAGGTAAACTTTTCAACGGAAAAGATGAATTTTCAACTACCTAATGGAAATTTTCAACATAAAAGTTTAAACTTCAATCAAAAAGATGAATTTTTTAGAAGATCGTGGCATTTTCAATGCAAAAAAACACAGTTATGACCAAGCAGTCGAATATTTAAGAAAATAATTAAATTTTTTTAAAATAATTAAATTTTCAACAAAATGTTTTAATTTTAAGCAAAATAATAGAATTTTCATCAAAATAGTTCAATTTTTAATAATATAATTAAATTTTCCTCAAAATAGATGTGTTTTTTTAAATAGAATGATTAATCTTCAACAAGAACAAAATATTATTTTCTGAAAATAGTTCAACTTTTAGATAAATAGTTAAAATTTTCAACGATTTTAGTAGAAAATCGTTAATTTTTTATTCAGAAAACGAATGTTGAGCAACGCAGTTAAATATATATTAAACGGAAAAGATGAATTTTCAACTACCTAATTTAATTTTTTAACACAAAAGTTTAAACTTCAATCAAAAAGACGAATTTTTTAGATGATCGTGGAATTTTCAATTTAAAAATACACATTTTAAATCAAGCAGTTGAATATTCAACAAAACAATTAAATTTTTCAAAAAAATAGTTCAATTTTAAACAATATAACAGAATTTTCAATCAAATAGTTCAATTTTAAATAAAATAATGATTAAAGTTTTTACAAAATATTTGAATTTTTAAATAAAATTATGAATCTTGAACAAAGAAATTAATTTGTTGAGAAAGTAGTTCAACTTTCAACGAAAGAGTTGAATTTTTAAACCAAAAATATTAATATTAATATTCTACTATTTTGTTTAAAATTCAATTCTTTTCTTTAAAATCAACCTTTTTTGTCAGAAAATTATTTATTTTTGTTAAAAATTCAATATTTTATTCCAAAAGTTCAACTATTTTGTTGAAAATTTAATTATTTTATTTAAAATTCAATAATTTGTTTCTAAATTCAACTGTTTTGTCGAAATTTTAATATTTTGTTGAATATTCAATTGCTTTGTACAAAATTCGTATTTTTTGCATTGAAAATTCAACGTTAAATAAAACAGTTACGTTTTTAACAAAAATTTTCGAATAAAATTAT
>JAWWLR010000054.1:86408659-86428224 GCA_035041075.1 Acraspis erinacei | reverse complement strand
TTACCAAATAATGGAAGCAAATAGTTCAATTTTCAACGAAAGTGATGAATTTTGAAATAAAATTATAAATCTTCGACCCAAAAATACAATTTTTCATCAAAGTTCATTAATTTTTAACGAAAAAATGGAAAAGTTAAACTTTCAGTTGAAAAAGCTAAATTTCTAATTTTTTTAATAAAAAAAAAATATATATTTATTTTAATTCATGAAAATCATTGCAAAATAAATTAATTTTTGTAACAAATATTTTAATTTTCCTTTGAAAAATATCAATTTTATACAAAGAAAAAAAATATAGAATTCGATTTTCAATGAAAGTGATGGATTTTTAAACAAGAACATAATTTTCAAATAAAAATATTAATTTTCATCAAAATTCATTAATTTTTAACGAAAAACGGAAACATTTATCTTAATTCATGAAAATCGTTGGAAAATAAATGAATTTAGAAACAAATATTTATATTTTCCACTAAAAAATATCAATTTTTTTTACAAAAAAATGGAATAGTTAAACTTTCAGTTGAAAAAACTCATTTTTAACAAACAAAAAACAGATTTAAAAAAAAACAGTTCATTTTTCAACGAAAGTGACGAACTTTCAAATAAAATTATGAATCCAAAAATACAATTTAAATAATAAACATGAATGTTTTAACGAAATAGTTGAATTTTCGACCAAATAGTTAAATTTTTAACTAAAGAAAATTCAACAAATGAATAAATTTTCACTCAAATATTTAAATTTTCCACAAAAATATCAATTTATTACCAAATAATGGAAGCAAATAGTTCAATTTTCAACGAAAGTGATGAATTTTGAAATAAAATTATAAATCTTCGACTGGAATGGTTAAATTTTCAACCAAAAAGATAAATTTTAAACAAAAAGATCATTTTCAAATAAAAAGATGAATTTTCTATCCAAAAATACAATTTTTCATCAAAGTTCATTAATTTTTAACGAAAAAATGGAACAGTTAAACTTGCAGTTGAAAAAGCTAAATAAATTAATTTTTGTAACAAATATTTTAATTTTCCTCTAAAAAATATCAATTTTTTACAAAAAAAAAAAAATATAGAATTCGATTTTCAACGAAAGTGATGGATTTTTAAATAATATTATAAATCTTCAACTGGAATAGTTAAAGTTTCAACCAAAATATGAATTTTTAAACAAGAAGATAATTTTTAAATAAAAAGATTAATATTTAATGAAATAGTTGAATTTTTAATTACAGGAGGCACATTTTCCACCAAATAGTAGAATTTTGAACTAAGAAAATATATTTTTCAACCGAAAATGGAATAGTTACATTTTCCGTTAATAAAATGAATTTCTAACCTAACTAATGAATTTTCATTAAAAATGAGGAATCTTCAACTGAAATACTTGAATTTTTTAACTAACAAAAAGGAACATTCAATTAAAATGATGAAAAATTAAAAAAAAAAATAACTGAACTTTAGACCAAAAAGATGAATTATTAGACAAGAAACTTTAACAGAAATATTTCTTTTTTAAACGAAAAAGATTATGAATATTTAACCCGAACTCTTGAACTTTTAACCAAAAAGATGAACTTTTCAACAAGATAATAATTTTCAAACAAAAAGATTAATTTTCGAACCAAATTTTTAACCCGATAGTTGAATTTTTAATTAAACGAGATACATTTTCAACCAAGTAATTAAATTTGGAACCAAAAAAAAAAAACAATAATTTTCAACCGAAAATGGAAATGTTACATTTTTACTTACCAAAATTAAATTTTAAGCTAAATCCTGAATTTTAAACCAGAAAGATGAATTTTTAAACAAAAAGATAATATTCAAATAAACATATTAATTTTCTATTCAAAAATACAATTTTTCATTAAAATTAATTAATTTTAAACGAAATAATTGAATTTTTAATTAAAGGAGACAAAAATATTCAACAAAATAGTGAAATTCTGAACTAAAAAAAATTTTTAAATCAAAAATGGAATAGTTACATTTTTAGTTAATAAAATTGATGCTTAACCTATGGTGATGATGAATATTTAAATAAAATAATTGAACTTTAGACTAAAATGATTAATTTTCAATCAAGAAGATTAATTTCTACCAAAAAATACGAATTTTTAACTAAAAAATATCACTTTTCAACTAAAATGTAAATAATTTAATTTTGAGTCAAGAAATGAATTTTAATTTAAATTAAAATTAAAATTTCAGTTGAAAATATTAATTTCCAACAACAAAAAAACAGATTTTCAACCAAATAATTCAATTAAAAAAAGCTGCATATTTAATAGAAATGTTTTAATTTTCAACCAAAAAGATGCATTTTTAAACAAAAAGATTAATTTTTTTCTGCAAAAATACAATTTTTCATCAAAATTCATTAATTTTTAACGAAATAATTGAATTTTTAATTAAAGGAGACCAATTTACAATCAAATATTTAAATTTTGCACTGGCAAATAACATCTAATAGTAAAAATTGAAAAAGTTGAACTTTCAATTGAAAAAACTAATTTTCAACAAACAAAAAAACGGATTTTCAACAAAATAGTTCAATTTTCAATGAAAGTGATGAATTTTCAACTGGAATAGTTATATTTTAATCCAAAAAGATTAATTTTCAAACAACAAGATTAATTTTTCACCCAAAAGTACAAATTAAATAAAAAAACATGAATTTTTTAACGATAAAGTTGAATTTTCAATTAAAGGAGACGATTTTTCAACCAAATAGTTAAATTTTGAACTAAAGAAAAATCAACTTTCAACAGAAAATGAAATAGTTACATTTTTAGTTAATAAAATTAATTTGCAGTTTTTCAATTTTTCCGGTCAATTAAAATTTAATTTAATTTATGCAAATCATTGCAAAATAAATTAAGTTTGAAACAAATATTTCAAATTTTCCACAAAAATATATCAATTTAAAAAAAAAAATGTAAACAAACAGTTCAATTTTCAACACATTTTCAACCAAACAGTTAAATTTCGAACTAAAAAAAAATCATTCTTAACAGAAAATGGAATAGTTACATTTTTCGTTACTAAAATTAAATTTCAAGCTAAATCATGAATTTTAGCAAAAATTTATTTTAATTCATGCAAATTATTGCAAAATAAATTAATTTCAACTCAAATATTTAAATTTTCCACAAAAAATATCAGTTTTTTTTTACAAAAAAATGGAACAAAATAATTCAATTTACCAAGAAGAAAATTAATCTCCTACCCCAAAACAAAATTTAAATAATAAACATGAATTTTTTAACGAAATAGTTGAATTTTCAACCAAATAGTTAAATTTAAAACATGAAAAAAATATTTAAATTTTCCGCTGAAAAATATCAATTTTTACCAAAAAATATGGAATAGTTAAACTTTTAGTTGAAAAAAATTAATTTAAAAAAAAACGAATTTTCAATTGAAAAAGATCATTTTTCAACTAAAAACTAAATAATTTAATTTTCGAGTCAAAAAATGGGTTTTTAATTAATATTATGAAATAATTCCCTGGCATATAAGTTACATCTTCAGTTGAAAATATCAATTTTCAACAACCAAAAAAATACGGATTTTCAAAAAAATAATTCAATTTTCAACGAGTTATGAATTTTTAAATAATATTATAAATATTTAACTGGAACTCTTGAATTTTCAATAAAAAATATGAATTTTTTATTAAGAAGACAATTTCTAAATAAAAAAATTAATTTTCTACCCAAAAATACAATTTGAAAAATAAACATGAAATTATTTTTTTCCTATATAAATTGATACATTTTGGAAAGAAAATTCATCTTTTAAGATTTAAAATTGAAGTCAATGGTTTAAATTGGAACTGCTTTCTTAAAAGTTCATTTTTCTGGTTGAAGATTCATAAGTTTGGTTGATAATTCCTCTTTATTCGATAAAAATAAATATTTTGACAGTAAAATTTAACTATTTTGATGACAATTTATATTTTCTGGTTAAAAAAATAATCTTTTTGCTAAAAAATGGTATTATTTGGTTCAAAATTGAAATATTTTCTTGAAAATTCACATTTACGGTTTAAAAATTTATCTTTTTAGTAAAGAATTAACAGTTTCAACACGAAAATTTAAATATTTAGTTCAAAATTTATGTATTTTGTTGAAAATGTTTAAATTTTGGTAATAAAATTTTTTTACGAGTTAAAAAGCAAGTAATTTGTTGAAAATTTATCTTTCTTGACTAAATCCAACAATTTTTGTTTCAAATATTTTTTTCTTGTATAAATTAATACATTTTTCAATGAAAATTTCACTCCTGGGTTTAAAGTTGAACTGCTCTCTTAAAAAAATAAATTTTTTAACAGCAAAATTGAACTATTTTGATGACAATTTATGTTTTCTTTTTAAAAAATCATCTTTTTGGTAAAAAATTGAATTAGTTGGTTCAAAATTGAATTATTTTTTGGAAAATTCATCTTTTTGGTTTTAAAATTGAAAATACAATTTTTGGGATTAAAAATCGTCTACTTTTGTAGCAATGTCACCTTTTTCTTTATATAAAAGTGCAACTGTCTGGCTAACAATTAATCTGTATTAATTTTTTTCTTATAAATTCACATTTACGGTTTAAAAATTTATCTTTTAGGTAAAAAATAAATTTTTTATCTTTAAAAATCAATGAATTTGTTGAAAATTCATATTTCTTGGTTAAACCCAAATGTTTTTTTCTTTCAAATATTTTTTTCTGATATAACCTGTTACATTTTTAAATGAAAATTCATCTTTCAATTTTGAAAACTTAACACCTTCCTAGAAATTCCATTTTTTGGGGTTCACTTGAACAGTTTTTACTTCAAAATGAAAATTTTTTGTCGACTGAAATATCGACTATTGCACGAAAAATTTTTTTTTTTAATAAAAAATAAAAATGTGCAGGTACCTCTGTTTGTAGGATAGAGAGGTTTGGTACCACCTCCAACCAGAGCTAAATAATTGCACCTAAAAAGCATTTCGACGTGTCCTAAATCGCCGTCTGCAAAATCATGTCGCTCTTTCTCCTTCAGCGGATCACAATTGTAGACTCTGTAGCCGTTTTCCATTCCACAGGCGAAGCAACCTATCAAAAAAACAATTAAAAAAAAAAATTGCACGTCTGTACTGATTGTGATAACGACTATCTGTTTACCACAAACTTGAATTAAAAGTGCAAGACTTAATCATCACTCTGGTTCCTTAATTAGCCTTCGGAGAAATTATATCAAACTTGAGACGCTGTCGTTTATTAATTTATTTACTAATTAAACTAAACGAGGCTAATTAAAAAAATTGTGTTTTTCAGTTGAATTTTTTTATACGACGATTTTCAAAAATGGTGTTTTTTTTTTTAAAGAAATTTGATTTTTGCCGAAAAGTATTGAATTTTCTAAAATAATAAATCTGGATAGATTTATACGAGGCCTCGAAACTCACATTGGATAATTTTTGGTTAAAAATTGATATTTTTTGATTGAGTTTTAACCTTTATTGATTAAAAATGCAACTATGTGATTAAAAATTAATCTTTTTGGTAAAAAATTAATAATTTCGGCTCTAAAATTCTTCAATTTGAGAGAAAAATTAACTTTTTGATAACAAATTTAACTAGTTTCTTGAAAATTTAATTCCTTGGTTTAAATTTGAAGTGTTTTCGTAAAAGTTTATTTTTTTGGTTGATAGAAAAATAATTTTTTAACTGAAAATTCAACTATTTAGTTTAAAAATCATCTTTTTAGTCCAAATTAAATTATTTCGTTCAAAATTGAATTATTTGGTTAAAACTTGAATTATTTGGTTAAAAATACATCTTTTCCTGTAAAAATTAAAAACTTTTTCTGTTAAAAATTCAACTTTCTGTTTAAAAATTCATATATTTAGATTGAGAATTAAATTCTTTTTTTAATTCACAAGCATGTGTTGAAAATTTACTTTTTTTGTAAAGAATTAATCATTTCGACTGGAAAATTCTTCAAATTGATAGAAAATTGAACTATTTGGTAAAAAATGTAACTATTTTGTTCAAAATTCGTTGAAAATTTAACTCGTTCGTTTAAAGTTGAAATGTTTTTCTAAAAGTCTGTTTCAAAATGGTCTTTTCAGTCAAAATTGAATTATTTGAGTAAAAATTCATATTTTTGGCTTGAAAATTCAACAATTTGATTCAGATTCAACTACTTTATAGAAGATTGATCTCTTTGAATTAAAAAGTCATCGATTTTTGGAGAAATTTAAACCTTTTTCGTCCAAAATTCTACTGTCTGGTTAAAAATTTATATGTTTTCACTGAAAATTAAATTTTTGGTTAAAAAATTCACATTTACGTGTTGAAAATTCACTTTTTGGTCAAGAATTAATAATTTCAGCTGGAAAATTCTTCAATTTGGTGAAAAATTGAACTATTTCGTACAAAAATTTAACTATTTTGTTAAAAATTCAGAAATTTAAACCTATTTTTGTTAAAAATCCAACTGCCTAGTTTAAAATTATTATTATGTGATTGAAAATTAAATTTTTGGTTAAAAAATTCAAAGTTACGTGTTGAAAATTCACTTCTTGGTCAAGAATAAAACTTAAATAATTTAAAACTTGAATTATTTGGTTAAAAATGCATCTTTTTCTGTAAAAATTAAAAACTTTTTCTGTTAAAAATTCAACTTTCTGTTTAAAAATTCATATGTTTAGATTTAGAATTAGATTTTCTTAATTCACAAGCACGTTTTAAAAATTCACTTTTTTTTGTAAAGAACTAATCATTTCGACTGGAAAATTCTTCAAATTGATAGAAAATTGAACTATTTGGTAAAAAATGTAACTATTTTGTTGAAAATTTAACTCGTTCGTTAAAAGTTTAAATGTTTTTCTAAAAGTGATTTTTTTTAATTAATAGAAAAGTGTTTTTTAAAATTAAAATTGAACTAATTTCATATAAAATAATGTTTTCTGTTTAAAAATCACCTTTTTAGTCAAAATTGACTTATTTCGTTCAAAATTGAATTATTTGGGTAGAAATTCATATTTTTGGCTTGAAAATTCAACAATTTGATTCAGATTCAACTTCTTTATGAAATATTGGTCTTTTTGGATTAAAAAGTCATCTATTTCTGTAGAAATTTAAACCTTTTTTGTCAAAAATTTCACTGTCTGGTTAAAAATTAATATGTTTTGATTAAGAATTAAATTTTTGGTTAAAAAAATTCACATTTACGTGTTGAAAATGCACTTTTTGGTCAAGAATTAATAATTTCAGATGGAAAATTCTTCAATTTGTTGGAAAATTGATCTATTTTGTTGAAAATTCAGAAATTTCAACCCTTTTTTGTTAAAAATTCAACTGCCTAGTTTAAAATTAATACGTTTTGATTGAGAATTCAATTTTTGGTTAAAAAATTCACATTTACATGTGAAAATTCATTTTTTTTTTAATTAATAATTTCGGCTGGAAAATTCTTCAATATGGTAGAAAATCGAACTATTTTGTTAAAAAATTGAGAACTTTGAACCATTTTTTTGTTAAAAATTCAACTGCCTACTTTAAAATTAATATGTTTTGGTTGAGAATTAAATTTTTGGTTAAAAAATTCACATTTACGTGTTGAAAATTTACTTTTTGGTCAAGAATTAATAATTTCGGCTGGAAGATTTAACTACTTGATTTAAATTTGAAATGTTTTCGTAAAATTTCATTTTTTAGGTTGATATCAAAGTATTTTTTTTAACTGAAAATTTAACTATTTTCATCTAAATTCATGTTTTCTGTTTAAAAATCATCTTTTCAGTCAAAATTTAATTATTTCGTTCAAAATTGAATTATTTTAATTAAACTCTTCTGTAGAAATCCAAACCTTTTTTGTTAAAAATTCAACTGCATGGTTAAAAATTGATATGTTTTGATTAAGAATGACATTTTTGGTTAAAAAATTCATACTTTTTGGTCAAGAATGAATAATTTCGGCTGGAAAATTCTTCAATTTGGTGGAAAATGTAACTATTTCGTACAAAAATGTAACTATTTTGTTGAAAATTCAGAAATTTAAACCTTTTTTTCTTAAAAATCCAACTGCCTAGATTAAAAATAATATGTTTTGATTGAGAATTAAATTTTCTGTTAAAAAATTCAAATTTCCGTGTTCAAAATTCACTTTTTATTCAAGAATTAATAACTTCGGCTGGAAAATTGACCTATTTGGTAAAAAATTTAACTATTTTGATGAAAATTAACTCCTTGGTATAAAGTTGAAATGTTTTCGTAAAAGTTCATTTTTTTTATTGATAAAAAAGTAATTTCTTAACCGAAAATGTAACTATTTTCAAATAAATTCATGTTTTCTCTTTAAAAATCATCTTTTCAGTCAAAATTTAATTATTTCGTTCAAAATTGAACTATTTGATAAAAAATTTAACTATTTTATTGAAAATTGTTGTATTTTGTTGAAAATTCGTTGAAAATTTAACTCCTTGGTTTAAATTTGAAATGTTTTCGTAAATGTTCAGTTTTTAGGTTGATAGAAAAGTATTTTTTAACTGAAAATTTAACTATTTTCATATAAATTCATGTTTTCTCTTTAAAAATCATCTTTTCAGTCAAAATTTTATTATTTCGTTAAAAATTTAATTATTTGGTTAAAAATTCATCTTTTTGGCTAAAAGTTTATATGTTTTGATTAAGAATTAAATTTGTTGTTTAAAAATCTACATTTACCTACGAAAATTCATCTTTTTGGTAAAAAAATTAATAATTTCGGCTGGAAAATTCTTCAAAATATAAAAAATCGAACGATTTTGTTAAAAATTCAGAAATCTAAACCTTTTTTGTTAAAAATTCAACTCCTTGGTTAAAAATTGATATGTTTTGATTAAGAATTCAATTTTTGGTTAAAAAATTCACACTTTTTGGTCAAGAATGAATAATTTCGGTTGGAAAATTCTTCAATATGGTAGAAAATCGAACTATTTGGTGAAAAATTTAACTATTTTGTTGAAAATCTAAATCCTTGGTATAAAGTTGAAATGTTTTCGTAAATGTTCATTTTTTGGTTGATATAAAAGTAATTTTTTAACTGAAAATGTAATTATTTTCATATAAATTCATGTTTTTTGTTAAGAAAAATCATCTTCTTAGTAGAATTTTTTATTATTTCGTTCGAAATTGAATTATTTGGTTAAAAATTATGTTTTTGCTTGAAAATTCAACAATTTGATTTACATTCAACTATTTTATGGAACATTAATCTTTTTGGATTAAAAAGTCATCGATTTCTTTAGAAATTTAAACCTCTTTTGTCAAAAATTCAACTGTCTGGTTAAAAATTAATTTATGTTTTGATTGAGAATTACTTTTTTGGTAAGAAAATTCACATTTACGAGTAGAAAATTTACTTGTTAGTAAAAAATTAATAATTTCAGCTGGAAAATTATTCAATTTCATGGAAAATTGTTCTATTTGGTAATTTTATTCCAAATTGTTGTATTTTGTTGAAAATTCGTTGAAATTTTAACTTCTTGGTTTAAATTTGAAATGTTTTCGTAAAATATAATTTTCTAGGTTGATAAAAAAGTAATTTTTTAACTGAAAATGTACCTATTTTCATATAAATTCATGTTTTTCTGTTTAAAAATCATCTTTTCAATCAAAATTGAATTATTTTCTTTCAAAATGAAATTATTTGGTTAAAAAATCACAGATTTCTGTAGAAATTTAAACCTTTTTTTGTTAAAAATTCATGTTTAGATTGAGAATTAAATTATTATTTTTTAATTCACAAGTACGTGTTGAAAATGCACTTTTTTATAAAGAATTAATAATTTCGGCTGGAAAATTCTTCAATATGTTAACAAATTGAACTATTTGTTAAAAAATTAAACTATTTTATTGAAAATTGTTATATTTTGTTGAAAATTTAACTCTTTGGTATAAAGTTGAAATGTTTTCGTAAAATTTCATTTTTTGGGTTGATAGAAAAGTATTTTTTTAACTGAAAATTGAACTATTTTCATATAAATTCATGTTTTATGTTTAAAAATCATCTTTTTAGTCCAAATTTAAATATTTTTTTATTAAAAATTTATATGTTTTGATTAAGAATTAAATTTTTGGTTTAAAAAATTCACATTTACGTGTTGAAAATTCACTTTTTGGTCAAGAATTAATAATTTTGACTGGAAAATTTACCTATTTGTTGAAAAATTTAACTATTTTGTTGATAATTCAAAAATTTAAACCTTTTTTTGTTCAAAAATCAACTGCCTAGTTTAAAATTAATATTTTGTGATTCACAATGAAATTTTTTGTTAAAAAGTTCATATTTTCGTGTATAAAATTCACTTTTTTGTCGAGAATTAATAATTTCGGGTGGAAAATTCACCTATTTGGTAAAAAATGTAAATATTTTGTTGAAAAATTAACTCCTTGGTCCAAATTTCTAGTCAAAATTTAATTATTTCGTTCAAAGTTGAATTATTTGTGTAAAAATCCATCTTTTTGGCTTGAAAATTCAACAGTTTGATTTAAATTCAACTAATTTATAGAAATTTGATCTTTTTAAATTAAAAAGTCATTGATTTCTGTAGAAATTTAAACCTTTTTTGTTAAAAACTCAACTGCCTGATTAAAAATTTATATGTTTTTATTAAGAATTAAATTTTGGTTTAAATTGTTTAAAAAATTCACATTTACGTGTTGAAAATTCACTTTTTGGTCAAGAATTAATAATTTCGGCTGAAATTTTTTTCAATTTGGTGGAAAATTTAACTATTTCGTACAAAAATTTAACTATTTCGTTGAAAATTCAGAAAATTTAACCTATTTTTGTTAAAAATTAATATTTTGTGATTGAGAATTAAATTTTTGGTTAAAAATTCAAATTTACGCGTTGAAAATTCTTCTTTCTACTAAAAAATTGATAAATTCTCCTGGAAAATTCTTCAATTTGGTGGAAAATTGAACTATTTGGTAAAAAATTTAACTATTTTATTGAAAATTGTTGTATTTTGTTGAAAACGCAGAAAATTAAAACTTTTTCTGTTAAAAAATTCACATTTACGTGTTTAAAATTCACTTTTTGGTAAAAAAAATTATAATTTCGACTGAAAAATTCTTCAATTTGGTGGAAAATTTAAATAGTTGGTTAAAATGAATATATTTTGTTGAAAATTTCCCTTTTTTGGTAGGCAATCGACTTTTTTAAATCAAAAATCAAGTATTTTGTTGAAAATTCGCTTTTCTTGTTTTTTGTTTGTTTTTAAAATTATTTTATTACATTAAAAAATATATAAATTGTTACATTTTTAATTGAAAATTCATCTTTTGAGGTTGAAAATTCAATCCTTGTTTTTAAAGTAAAACTGCTGTCTTAAAAACGTGAATTGTTGGTAAAAAAAAGTTATTTTGTAACTGAAAATTAAACTATTTTCAGACAAATTCTAATTTTCGGTGTAAAATATCTTTTTTTTTTTAGTAAAATATTTTATTGTCTGGTTCAAAATTTAATTATTTTATTAAAAAATCGTCTTTTTGGCTTGAAAATTCAACAATTTTGTTGAACATTCATATTTTAGGATAGATAATTCATCTTTTTGGTAAAGAATTGACAGTTTCAACACGAAATTTTAACTATTTAGTTGAAAATTTGTAATTTTTGGCAAAAAATAAATGTTGGGGGGTTAAAAATCAACCTTTTTCGTTGAAAATTTAATTTTTTGTTGGAAATTTATATTTACGTCTTGAAAATTCAACTTATTGATAGAAAAATAATAGTTTCGGCTCAAAAATTGAACAATTTGATAGAAAAATGTACTATTTCGTTAAAAATTTAGGTGTTAAGGTGAAAACTGGTCTTTTTAGTAGAAAATGAATTTGGTTTCTGGTAAAAATCAAGCATTTCACTTTCACAATTTCATTTTTTCGGATGAAGATTCATAATTTAAAAAAAAAATCCTTTAGTTGATAAAAAAGTAATTTTTTAACTGAAAATTGAAACTATTTTGTTGAAAATTTAAGTCATTGATTGTAAATTAACTTTTTTTTTTTGAAAATTCGCATTTTGGGGTTGAAAATTAAATTTTTGACAGAAAATTCGTCCTTTTGGCTTGTGAAAAATTTGCTCATTTCTTGAAAATTAATTCTCTTCAATGAAAATTTAAGTGATCCACTTTTCTGTTGAAATCTCATGTTTTTGACTTGAAAATTCAACATTTTTATGGGATTTTCTTTCTTTATTGACTGAAAAATCGTGTTTTTGTTGAAAATGCATCTTTTTGATTCAAAAATAGTGTCTTTAGTGCAATTTTTACTTAAAAAAGTGTGGTGAGTCGGAGGCCTGTCATACCGAAAAAACTGGAATCAAGAAAATTTTTAAACCCTCTTTCATCAAATAAAAAGGGAAACTTTTGTGACTCTAAAGATAAATTGTAATTGGGCGATTTTTTCTTTTCTTTTGAAAAAAACGGACACGCACATTGGAAATGTCAAAACTAAAAAGAAACGGAAACGTTTAAAGAAATGACGGGAATAGAGGTTATGTTGGGATATCAGGAAAACACGATTTGACACGCAGGGCCTTTGAATTAAACTCTTCAGAGGCCAATTTTGGTACATGATTGCGAACTTGAAAGAAGTTTTGGAAACTAAGTTTGGTTATTTGACATGCAAGCCATGCAACAACCCCAATCGGAACATATAGTCTTAAAATAAAAACCTTGATCCTGATTAAAACCGGCGAAAAGTAAGCCATTTCCATATGGATTTCCCGTGGTTAGGTTCATTTTAACGTTTTTGCATTCGATCCGAAACTGAATTTTATCACATCTTCATCGACAAGCTACGTGGACGATCCTTCCTTCTGTTTTCATTACTGCATGCAATTGTACTTTATTGTATTCAACAGTATTCAATATTCTTCTGCTGGTGTCACGAAGTAGTATAAACTACATTCTATGAGGAGACAGCTGCACGCCAGATATATATTATTGATATTGGACCCGGTTCCATTTCTGGCGTTAGATATAGGATTTTGCACGGGATTTTCTTCAATCAGGTGTTTGTTTAGTGCCAAGAGCGCCCCTTCAGGGAAAACTTAGAGGTAGGGATTTCAAATGGCGGTTTTTTCAGGGATGGAGAAATCCAATATGTCTGCACGCCGAGGGTCAAGCTCTAACTTATTGCATGGGACAAAAATTTACTTTTACAATAACTTGAAAAAAATGATGCTTTGCGATAATCAAAATAGATCATTTTTCATACAAAAAGAATAATTTTGTATAAAAAAATTAATTATGAACCACATTGTTCAATTTTCAACTAAAAATGTTCAACTTTTTTCAGCGAAAAAATTAATTTTCAACCCAGAAAAATTAATATTCTACCCAATAAGAAAAATTTTCAGGGAAGTATACGAAGTTTTAACAAAATATTTAAATTTTCAGCTTAATAAAAGAATTTTCAACCAAGAAGATAAATATTTGAACAAATATTTTTCTAAAAAAAGACGTATTTTCAACTAAAAAACAAAAAATTTTAACGAAAAAAACAAATCATTTTTCAGTTTGAAAAATTAATTTCTAACCAAAATAGATAAATTTTCAAACAAATAATTTTCCATGAAAAGACAAATTTCCATATAAAAGAAATTAATTTTCAACAAAACAAATTTTTAAAAAATTAAATAAAAAAAACGTAAAGAAATTAAAAAAAAGACGGGTTTCAAAAAAAGAAATTAAATTTCAACTAAACAAGATACATTTTTCATAAAAATGGAAATGGTTAAATATTCAGTTAATAATATTTATTAAAAAAAAGAATTTTCAATTAAATCGATAAATTTCCAAACATTCTCTAATGAGAAGAATAATATTCTATCAAAAAGGACATTTTTCAACCAAATTTTCCAATAAATGGAATTGCTTGATTATCAGTTGAAAAAGTAATTTTTAACAAACAAAAAAGGATTTTCAACAAAATAGTTGAAGTTCCAGCTAAAATGAATTTTCAAACAAGAAGAATAATTTTCTACTAAAAAGGCAAATTTTCAAAGAAGAATCATTTTCTATTACAAAATAAATTTTCATGCACATAGTTGAATTTCCAACAAGAGAAATGAATATTGGTTCTCGCGCTTCGCGCTCTATAATATATTTATGTCGCGCTTCGCGCTCGATACTGTCTTTACCTCACGCTACGCGCTCAGTCTTTGTGTACAGACTTTTTAAAACTAATGGTCAAAGCCTCGACAACAGTAATTTGGTGATTGTGAATTCTCTTTTGTTAAAGCTCCTTCGGTTTTAACGAACACATTCTCGTCACGTATCTTGAGCTTCGCACTCGAGTTTATCCCTGGAAATTAAACAATTTGGTTATTGCTGAGAAATTGAACTATTTCATTATTGACTGAAAATTGAGCTATACTGTTAAAAATTCGTCTTCTTGGATTGAAAATTCTATTATTTTCATAGAAATTTCTACTATTCTGTTAAAAATTCCTATTTTTGGTTTATAAATATAAAACTTTTGGTAGAAAACTGACCGTTTATGAATTAAAATTAAAATCTTTATTTTGTTAAAATATCAACTATTGTATTTTTCTTTGAGAATTATTTGTTTATTATTGAAAACTTAATTACTTGGTTTAGTGAATCTTTAATTATTTTGTTGAAAAATTAACTGTTTTGTTTAACATTCGTCTTTTTGGATGAGAAATTAATTCTTTTGAATTGAACATTTACTGTCCTTTAAAAAATAAGTCACTTTTGCTTGAAATTACGACAATTTGGTTGTAAGTTCAACTGCTTGTTTAAGAATTAATTTCTTATTAAAAATTCAACTTTTTTATTACAATTCATTTTTGTAGGTTGAAAATTCAACTCTATGGTTAAAAATGAAACTGTTTTGTTGAAAATTCGACTATAGTTACCAAATTCTACTATTTTGTTCAAAATGTATCGTTTTTTGTTTGAAATTTCACCCCCGTGAAGTTGGCCCCCGTAGTTCACATTTTTTAAATTTTCCTTCCACATACGTTTGTACGTCGTTTGTACTATTTGTACATTCAATATTTTCGTTTGTACCCTCTTTGTTGCCCGTCTAGGGGAATAACAAAATTTCGTGTCATCCCCCCGAAAATCAAATTTATCAAATTCTCTTAATTGTTTACCAAAATTGTCAAATCAATTCCTAAAAATTATAAACAATATAATTTCTTAAATAATTACTTAAATAAAAGAAAGAAACACCTGGTTATATTGCCGAGCCTGCATTTTTTATTCAAAGTAGAAATTTCAATTGTATATGCATAGCGAACTTCTGGGTCGATTCCAGATGTCTACAATAATTGGTCAAGCAATAACTTTTGGCATGGGGAAAAACTTTATTATTAAATGAATTTTCATCCCAAAAAATGAACTTTTAAACAAACAATTTTCTACAAAAAAGACGTTTTTTTCGACTGAAAAAAATCAGTTTTTAAACAAAAAAAAGAAAACGATTTTTCGCAAGATGTTAAAATTTCAACCAAAAAGGTACAATCTAAAAATGAAAATTCTTCAACAATAGAAATGTATTTATAACTACAGAAGATAAATTTAAAAAATTGAATAATCTAATTTTTAAGTAAAAAAGATAAATTTCTGAACAAAAGTGAAATTGTTTAATTGTCAGTTTAAAAAATAACTTTGAACGCAAAAAAGGATTATCGACTTTTCAACCGAATTTTCAACCAAAGGGATGAATTTTTCAAACTAGAAGAATAATTTCCTACCAAAAAGACGAATTAATAAGTAAAAAAAATATTTTTTTTAATTGAAAATTTTAGTGTATTACTTAAGTTTTCAGGGAGCTAGGTATTTTGGTAAACTCCACTACTGGGGGAGTTTAAAACTCACTAGTGTGCGCTGGCTGCTCGGGTCTGAGTTCATCGAAAAATCAAATTTAATATATGAAAAATGTTTTTTTTTATACAAATTTTTAATAAAGGTTTTTAGTTCATTCTAAAAATAGAGTCAAAGTATCAGCCATTTAGTTTGAAAAGAAAAAAATTGATATTTTCAGTACGCTCAGTTTTTCTTGCATAGTTCTGAATTTCACAAACTTAACATTATTGTTTACAAAAAGGACGCTTCAAAGCACATTTTTTCTAAAGCTTTCTCTTTTTTAGCGAAAATAAAAACAACCATATTTTCAAATTAAAAAAAAATGTTTTAGAGAAAATCGTATTTTTTTGGATTGAATTCAACTGTTTTTAAATAAAATTTTAGCGGTTGAAGTGATTTCTATCGAGTTAAGCATATACCTTTTTTTGTATTTATATCTAGTTAAAAATTGATATTTTTATTTGAAAAATTACATCATTTGTTGTAAATTCGTCCTTTTTGTTTGAATTCAACCGTTTCTAATTTTTAATGTTTTTTCGTTGAAATATCAACTACTATTAAATGTTACGTTACTTGTTGAAGATTGACCTCTTTGGTTTAAAATAGCCTATTTTTGTGTAAATAAATTTTTTTCCTTAAAAGTTGATTAACCGTAAATCTTATTTTTTTATTGAAAATTGAATTAATTTTTAAAAAATATGGTTATTTTTCTTAAAAAATTAATTTTTTTAGTTGAAAATTGAACTGTGTTTGCAAACTCATTCACTTTTGTTAAAACTCTTTCTTTTTAAATTTAAATACCCTGTTAAAAAAAAATATATATATATTTTTTAAATTAATATTTTGGTATGAAATTAATCTTTTTGGTTGAAAATTCATTAGTTCTCGTTCAAAACTTAACTATTTTTCAAATCTCCTTTTTTGGTTAAAAATAATTTTTTTAATTGAAAATTTAAGTATTTCATTTTTGGTTACAAATATATTTTTGTAGTAGTAAACTCACTTCCTTCGAGAAAAATTTAAGTATTTTATTGATTTATTTTTTTAAATTCAGTATTTTTGGTTAAAAATGTAAGTATTTTGTTCAAATCGCCTTTCTTTGGTTCAAAATTATTTTCTTAACTGAAAATTAAACTATTTCATTTTTTGTTTCAAATTTGTAATCTTTTTAGCTGCAAATTCATTACTTTTGATACGAACTAAACTATTTTATTGCATTTTTTTAAAAATATTATTATAAAATATTAAAATTTTTGCTAAAACAAAAATTAATTTTTAACAAATTAGTTCAACTTCTTAACGGTGATATTATTGGCTGAGGTTGAGATTTCAAGAAAAAATATTTTTCTTTCAAATAAAAAACAGATCATATTTTAAACAAATATGTATAGTTGAATTTTCAAACGAAGAGATGAATTTTCAACCAAGAAGACTAATTTTCTACCAAATAATACGACTTTTCTACAAAATAGTCAATTTTTTAAATTAGACAAGAATTTTTAACTAAAATTATAAATCTTCAACCAAAAAATACACCTTTTTAGGTTTAGAGATTAGTATTTAATCAAATAAAGATGAGTTTTCAAGAAAAAATTCAATTTTTCAATCAAAAAGATAAATTTTTAACTAAAATTATGGATTTTTAAACAGAAAATGAGTTTTCGACTAAGGACTGCATTATTCAACCAAGTATAATCAAAATTTCAACAACAACATTTTTTAATGAAAATTCGTTACAAAAGAGTTGAGTATTTAAAAAAAGAGTTGACTTTAAAACCGGAAAAAATTAATTCTCAACAAAAAAACTTAAATTTCAATAAAAACTGCGGGAAGAAAAATAAATAGAGATTTTAGTTGAAAAGAGTTTTATTTATGTGTATTTTATGTTTAAAAAATTCGAAAGAAAATCACTTTTTTAAGATTCATTATTTTAAGTCGAAAAATCAAGTATTTTCTAAAAATTTGTTTTATTTTTTTCTCTTTTAGAAATAAAATTTCCTAGAAATTGACATTTTAATTTAAAAAATGATCTTTTATGGTTGAAAATTAATGTATTTTGTCCAAAATTCGTCCTTTCCGGTAAAAAATTATTCTTCTTGTTTGAAAATTGATCCATAAACATCTTCCGTTGCAAATAATATTTGTTAATTGCTTAAATATAATTCAAGTAACTTTTTAGCTTGGACCGATGTTAAAGCGTTCCTCAACGGTTAAGGTCCGGTGCGAATAATAACAGTCAAAATTATATTTTTAAAATAAATAAAGAATAACCAATTTTTAAAATTTTCATGAATACTTCATAGGACCAAAAACAGAAAAATCTGAAATTTAGAGGGTATTTAAATAAGTTTTTGTGCGATTCATCCTATAAATTTGACTTTGGTCCCAGGATTTTAATTCAGATATAGCTATTTGATTTAATTTTCAAACTTTTTACTATTATTGCATAGTGACTATAAAGCATTTTTTGTTTTAAACTTCAACTGCATTTTTGAAAGTGAAAATATTTGGTTAAAATTCATTTTTTTGGTTAATGATCTATAATTTTAATTTTAAAAAAATGTTATTCAAAATTTAACTATTCCATGTTTGGTTGAACGTTTCTCTTCTCCAGTTGAAACTTCAACTAATTGTTTTAAAATTTTCGTATTTTGTTGAAACTTTGTCTTTTAAGGTAGAAATTAATCTTCTTGGTGACTATTTGTTTGGTTGAAAATTAAACTATCTCGTTGAAGATTTATTTTATTTGTTTAGAAACTTATTACTCTAACTGAAAATTGATTTATTATATTTTTGGTTTAAAATTATTTTTTTTTAGTTGAATATAATCTATTTTGTAAAAAAGCTGTTTTTAAAAATAAAAAATTAACCTTTTTGGTTAAAAGTTCCAGAAAAAATGAAATATTTGCTTGAAAATTAATTTATTTTGTTGAAAATGACTCTTTTTTGTAGAAAAGTAATCTTTTTGGTCGAAATTCAATTTCTCCAGTTAAAATTTAGTTTTTCCTTTGTACAAATTTTTTTGGATATTTGATATTTTTTATTGAAAATTCAATTCTTCCTTTGAAAACTTATTTGATTTGGCTAAAAAATTGTTTCTATGCTAAAACAAAATATAAAGTTAAGCATATATATATTTTTGATTGAAGATATATGAGTTTAGTTAAAAGTTTGTTTCTTTGGTTGAAAATTGCATGAATTTTATCAACATTTTTTCTTGTTAAAGTCATTTTTTGACTAAAAATATAGTTATTTCATTTTTCCTAGAAAATTCATCTTTTTTAGTTGCAAATTCACTCAAGATTATAATAACAACTTTTTTACTTTTTTTGAAAAAAAAGATAATTCAAATTTTGACAGCATACAAAATAATGGAAAATACAACAATTACATTTTTTAATAAAAAAAAGTTTTTTCTTAGGAATAAGCGTTGCTACTTCTGTTTTAATACCAATTCCTGTTATGCATTGTATTAATATACATTTATGAAAATGACATACAATCTGAGCGACAGATGCGAGTGCGAAGCACGAGATACGTGATGAGAATGTGTTACTTAAAGCCGAAAGAGTTTTAACAAAAGAGAATTCACAATAACCAAATTACTGCTCTCGACGCTTTGAAAACAATCGATTTGTTAATGATATTTGTCTTTTTTCTTGGCAGAAAATTCACCTTCTGGGTTGAATA
>JAWWLR010000054.1:86282950-86295370 GCA_035041075.1 Acraspis erinacei | reverse complement strand
TGATATTTTATCAGTGTATTTTACTGATAACAAAAAATTGAGACTTTCTAAGATATCGCGGTTGCGTCAGGGCCGCGCGCTGGTTGGTCGCATTTGGCGCGAAATTCAAAATGTGTATTAAAAACAATCCTTGTAATTAAAATAATCATTATAAAATCGACGGTTTCACTGCAGATAGCTCCAGTTAGAATTCAGTCCGCATACAGCTCCAACTCGCTTTTTTGCTCGTATACCGCTCTAAGTCATTTTTTCCAATTTTGAGTTTTTATGTAAGCATGAATAAATAAATCATTTAGCGTCATCTAATAAAATATCATACGATTATGTGCAATATCAAGGGAGAATATAATAAAAAAAACTAAATTTTTTACTTTTTCGATTTCACAGCTCTAGACTGCTCCCATTATAATATATTTGCTCCAACTCAAGTCTAGAAATTTAGAAGCAAGGCTGCAAACATACATGTACGAAATAATGATTAAAAACAGTTTGGAAAATGAGAAGATTTAGATTTTAAGTACAATCTATTATATTTAAAAATTAAATTGTACAACCATTTCAAAAATCGAGGTTTCGTATGTTTGTTTTTATAACCCTCATACTAAATATTTAAAAATAATGTGAACGAAACAAGAGTTGGCCCCACTGTGACTTTAAATTACCACGTGATTACGCATGATTACACGTGATTACAATTGTTTTAAACCCTAATTTAGTCTTTGCAATTCAATGAAAAGAATCTGTTACTTAAAAAATATTTGTTATAATTTCTTTTTCTTCCCGGACTTTGAAAGCTAACTAAGTTTATATACATTTTTGAAGTGTTTTCACTTTTGAATTCCCCGCCAGTAGCGGCCAACCAGCGCGCGGCCCTAACGCAAGCGCAGTAGCCTAGGGTCCCCACCAAAATAGTCATACAGCTCGCAGTCACTATTCTTTATGGTTCGTGAACGGGGATACCATGGAAACATAACCTGCATTTTTCTTTTTTAGGTTAAAATTTGGAAAACTTCATGAATTTTTTAACAACTATTTTTAAAGTATGCATATTAAACGATTGCATACTTGTTGCACTCTTTTGAAAGAACGGCCTACCAATTTAAAAGGGAAAAAACATAGCTCGCAATTATGGTTAACGCGGCAACTGAAAGATCCTTACGTTGAAAAAGCCAAAAAGGAGAATTATCGATGTCGAAGCGCGTTTAAACTTTTGGAAATCAATGAAAGGTTTGACATTTTTTTATATTAATTTATATAAATATTTTTCAAGATTTTGCAATCCAAATATTTCTATATATGGGCATATTTATGGTACCTTTTACTTTTAAATCTTTAAAGTTTTGTGTTAGATCGGGAGATGAAAACAAACTGTTTACTTTTAGCATATTTTTAAATATAATAAACTTAACACTGAAACAAATAATTCCCAATAAAAATTTAACGAATTTTCAACAAAAGAGATGAATTTTTTTTCCAAATTCTTGAATTTTCAAGGCAAAGAGATGAATTCTCTACCAAAAGAAAAAAGGTGTTCATTTTAAATATAAAAAAAAAGTTTAATATAACGAAGAAAGAAACATTTTTAATAAAATACGTAAATCCTCAATTAAAAACGAATTCATATTAAAACATACAGGAGCATTGTTAACCGAAAAAATGCATTTTAAAAATTTTTAAGCTAATAATTGAATTTTTTAGCAGAAAAGGCGAATTTTCAACAAAACAGGTCAATTTTTGAACAAATAGTTGAATTTTATAACAATTTGTGGAATTTTAAAACCAATAGTTCAATTTTCATTCATCAAAAATAATTTTCAATAAAAAGTTTATTAGTTTATTGTAAACAAAGAAAAACAAATTTTGATCAAAATGTGGAAATCCTTGATTAAAAAAGATTAATTTTAAAACACACAGTTGCATTTTTAACCGAAAAAATTGATTTTTTCAATAGTTAACCAAATAATTGAATTTTCTACCACAAAATACGAATTTTCAACAAAATATGTCAATTTATAAACAAAGAGTTGAATTTTGTACCACGTGCCTTTTTAGCCATATAGTTTCATTACATTTTTTTTTTAAATTTTAGCTATAAAGTTTAATTTTCTACCAAAAAACGATTAATTCTCAACAAATTATATAAATTTTCAAACAAAAAGTTGAATTTTAAAACTAGGAATGCTACATTTTTAACAAAAAAATGGAATAGTTAAATTTTCATTTTAAAAAATTAGTTTTTAATAACAATTGTAAGAATTGTTTACCAAATTCTTGAATTTCCAAGCCAGACTGATGAAATTTGTACAAAACCAAAGGAGGTGTTGATTCTTAATTTAAAAAAAAACAGTTTAATATAATAATCATAATAATAGTTGAATTTTACGCCCAATTTTTGTCAATTTTGTGGCCAAAAGTTAAATTTTATTTATCAAAATTAATTTTTAATAAAAAAATATTAGTTTTCCACAGAATGGTTGCATCTTTTATCACATTTTTAAATATGTATATATATATATATATATATATATATATATATATATATTTATATAATAACATTTAGTTAAATTCTCATTTAAAGAAAATTAATTTTTAATCCAAATTTAACAAATTTTCTAAAAAAAATCATTTATTTGTTTAGCAAAAAAAAAGTTGTTGATTTTTAATGAAATAAACAGTTTAATATAATAATAATAGTTGAATTTTACGCCAAATTGTTCGATTTTGAACGAATTTTCAACAAAATTCATATATTTTGTATCATATAGTTGAATTTTCAAACAAAAATATTAATTTTCTTCAATAAATACGAAGTTTCCACTAAAATCGTCAATTTTTAAGCAAATTGTTGAATTTTATACCAATTTGTGGAATTTTAAAACCAATAGTTCAATTTTCATTCATCAAAATTAATTTTCAATAAAAAATAATTGAATTTTCAACAGAAGAGTTAAATTTTTTACCAAATTGTTGAATTTTTAAGACAAAAAGATGAGCTTTCAACGAAATAGCTCAATTTTTAGCCAAATAATTCAATTTTCAACAAAAAAATAAATGGTTAGCTAAGAACGTTAATTTTCTACAAAAAAATATTAATTCTCAACCAATTATATAAATTTTTAACCAAAAATGGATAAGTTAAATATTCATTTAAAAAAGTTAATTTTTATTAAAAATTAAACGAATTTTCTACAAAAATGATTAATTTTTTACTAAATTCTTGAATTTTTAAACCAAATATATCAATTTTCTACAAAATAGTTGGATTTCCAACCTCAAAAGATAATCAATTTTTAACCAAATAATAAAATTTTCTACCAGAAAATACAAATTTTCAACAAAAAAGTCAATTCTTTAGCAAATTGTTGAATTTTACAACCAATAGTTCAATTTTCATTCATCAAAATTAATTTTCAATAAAAACTAATTGAATTTTCAATAAAAAAAAGTTGAATTTTTTACCAAATTGTTGAATTTTCAAGCCAAACAGGAGAATTTTCTACAAAAGAATTTGATTTCCATACTGAAAAGACGATTTTCAGAAAAATATATCAAGTTTTAGTTTATATTTTTTTCCATTTCTAAATTTGTTTTAATTTGTTACAAAATTTAAATAAATTTTGATTGAGAATTGATTTTCCATTTAAAAAAAGGAATTTTCTACAAAAAAGTTTAGGTTTGTTCAAAATATTTGAATTTTATATGAAATTCTGAAGTTTTCAAGTCAAAAAGACCAATTTTCTATAAAAACGTTAAACTTTCAACCTTAAAATATAAATTCTCAGCCAAAAAAAATTTTTAATTTACAAGGATTCAGTGGATTTGTCAACAAATAGTTCAATTTTCAGTAGAAAAAAATTGTTTTTAACTTAAAAATATAAATTCTCAACTAAAAATGTAATAGTTGATATTTCAACAACAACATTTTCATATCATATAATATACAGTTCGTTTTAACTTTAATCTTTCACTAAAATAAATAAATTTTTAACTGAAAATGGATTAGTTACCTTTTGTCTGAGAATAATTAATTTTCAATAAATAAAAAACAATTTATCTCCAAAAACGTTAGATTTTCTACCGAATAGTGGAATTTTTTTATTTCCAAAAGACACATTTTTTTATAAAACAATTGAACTTTTAACCAAATAGCTAAAGATTCAGATACAAAATTATTTTTCAATAAAAAAGACGAATATTCAACTAAGTTTTCATAATTTTTTAACCAAATAATTAAATTTATTACTGAATTGTTTAAATATCGACCCGCAAATACGCATTTTCTGCAAAAACAGTTAAACTTTCAATAAAAAAATGTGAATTTTCAACAGGAAAGTTAATTTTCAACCAGAAAAAATTTATTTTGTAACCACACAGTTGAATTTTGGACTAAATTGTTTAATTTTCGAGCCGTAAATACGAATTTTCTACAAAACAGTTAAATTTTTTTAACAAGTGTTGAATTTTCAAGCCCAGCAGATGGATTCTCTAAAAAAAATTTGAATTTTGAGCTTGAAAAATATTAATTTTTACCATTTTCAACCTTGCAGTTTGCATTTTTAATAGAAAAATTGATATTATACTAGAAACGACGAATTTTTACCAATATACGTGAATTTTTAACTAAAAAATTTAATTTGTCTACAAAATTTCCAGTTTAAAAAACTAATTTTTAACCAAAGAGATGAATTTTCAAAATAAAATAATGAATCTTCAAGAACAGAAATTATTTTTTAACAATTGATTTTAACTTTTAACCAAGTAATTCATTAGATTTTCTTCAAAAAAGGATTTGAACGAAAAGTAAAATAGTTAAATTTTAAGTTAAAAAAATTAATTTCAGATAAAATGATGAATAGTTAACCGGATTATTTTATAATTTTCAACCAAAAAGATGAATTATCAACAAAAAATTGAATAGTAAAACTTAAAATTAAAAAAACAATGCTCAACAAAAGTTATGAATCCAAAAAGATAAATTTTTAAGCGAGAAAATCAATATCCATAAAAAAAGACGAATTTTTAACTAAAAAAGATACATTTCCAAACAAACATTGAATATTTTAATATTTAGATAAAGAAAGTAATTTTCAACTAAAGAGATTAATTTTAAACAAAAAATAAAATAATCAAATTTTCAGTTTAAAAAATTAATTAACATATTCCAAGAAGAAATAATTTGTTATTGAACCAGAAAATTTTTTTTTCCTTGATAAAGTTTGAATATTGTGTCGTTCGCGGCATTTTTCGCCAAACTCATGGATTGGCTGCATCTGTGTGACGTCATTTTTTGCGGGAAAATTCTAACTGCCTAAATAATGCATTTTTTAAAAATAAAAATTATTTATAAACATGCATTTCAATGTAAAAATGTCTCTAAACGGCTTTAATCTATGATTATTTAATAATTATTCAATAATAATTACGAAAAAAATAATTAAAATAGTCTCTCGTAATGCTAGCTATTAAATTAGGGATGTTGCTTGAAATGAGATAAAAGGATATTTTAATTCTTTAGTAACGCATTAAGATATTCCAAGAAGAAAAAATTTTTTATTGAATAAAAACATGTGTTTTTTTCTTAACAAAATTTTAATATTCTGCTCGCTCCCGGCACAAAACTTTATTTTTTTTAATAACTTAGGAAAACATTATTTTTCACCAAAAGTATATTTGTACATTATTCTTTATTTTCTAAAAAAACTAATCAATTAAATTATAAAATCTATTTGAAAAAAATGGGTTATGATTTTATTAGTTAATTAAGCAGCTTTTTCAAAATAAAAAATAATATCCAAATTCACTTGTGAACATTTTTTTTCCGAAAAATAAAAATCTCGAGCAGTTTGTGATTTTACCGAATTGAAAAATTCCTGGCTAAAATTGCCAAACTATAGAATATCTGAACTAGAAAATTTCATAATTATAAAATTTCCGAATTTAAACAATTAATTTCTTTTTATAAATAGTATTTTTTTAATAAAAATACGATAATCAAATATTTTTATACAACAAATTTAACTTTCAAAGTATCTCAAATTATCTTTTGAATTTTAAATAACAATAATTGCAAAAAAATATTTCTGGATAAGAACTTTTAGACAGCTGAAAAATTCTGAAACATAAAATTTCTGACACTGTAAAATTTCCGAATAGTTAAATTCCATAATTAAAAAATACCCGAAAGCTTATATTATTACCCAATTTGAAAATACCGGATAGAAAATTGCCGATTTATAAAACTCCCGAAACTATAAAAAAATGGGATATATATTTATTTTAATTACTTTTATGTTAAATTTAAACAATAATTTCAGTAACTTGCAACATAAAATTTTTTTATAAGAATATTTGATTATTGTATATTTAATTAATAAATGATATTAAGTCACAACATTTTTTTAATTGTTTAATTTTTGAAAATGGTCAGATTCGCTATATCTATAAACTGTTGAGAATTTTATTATTCGGGAATTTTCCATTTTTGCAATATCATAAAATGTTCGGGAATTTTGCAAATCGGAAATTTGATTTTCAGGATTTTTTAGTCATCCATTTTTTTTATTTTCAATTCATAAAATAATTTTAGAACCCTTAAACATTAAATTGTTGTCTCTAGAAATTTTATATTATTGTATTTTTATTAAATAAATATTATTTATTTTTTGCCAATTCTGTAATATTAGAAACTTTAAGGGAATTTTATTATTCGGGTATTTTCCAATTTAGAAATTTTAGGATTCGGGAATTTTATTATACAGAAATTTTATAAATTGTTTATTGTTATTATTCGGCAATTTTCAAATTCAGTAATATTATAAACTGTTCGGAAATGTTATTATTCAGGAATTTTATTATATAGGAATTATATTATTCACGAATTTCTAAATTCGGCAATATTGTAGATTTTTCTGGAATTTTATTGTGGAGGAATTTTAAAAAACGATAATATTATAAATTGTTCGGGAACTTTTTAATCTGAAAATTGTATTATTCGGGAATTTTATTATTCTGGAATTTTTCAATTCGGAAATATTATATATTGTTCAAAAATTGTATAACTCGCTAATTTTAGTTGGCGGCATTTTTCCGATTCGATAGTTTAATTATTCGAAAATAATTTACATTCCGGAATTTTCCATTTGGGAAATTTTATAATCCGGGAATTTGATTATTCAGGAATTTTTCAATTCAAGAATTTTATTATTCAAAAATGTACAAATTTGCTAATATAACTCGGAAATTTTCTAATTCAGTATAATATTATAAGCTGTTCTGGAATTTTATAATCGGGGAATTTTATTATTGAGGAATTTTCCAATTCGGGAATTTTATTATTCAGGAATTTTCAAATTCGCTAATATAACTGTCGAGAATTTTCAAATTCAGTATAATATTATAAAATGTTCGGGAATTTTCATATTGAGGAGTTTTCCAATTCGGGAATTTTTTAATTTGTTCGGTAATTTTATTATCACCGAATCTTATAATTCCGTAATATTATATACTGTCGAGAATTTTCTAATTCGGGACTAATATTATTCGGGAATTCTCGAATTCGATAATATTATTTTTAAGAAATTTTTTATATTCGGGATGTTCGGGATGTTCGAGAATTTTAGCATTCTGAAATTTTATGAATTAGGAATTTTATTATTTGGGAATTTTCCAAATCGGAAATTTTTTTATTCAGGAATTCTTAAATTCAGTAATATTGTAAACTGTCGGGAATTTTCCAATTCGATAATATTATAAACTGTCGGGAATTTTTCTATTCGGTAATTCTCGAGTTTGATAATTTTATTATTCGGAAGGTTTTCATATTCGGGAATATTCGAATTCGGGAATTTTATTACCCGGAAATTTTATTCTTCAAGAATTTTAAAATTCGGTAATATTATAAACTGTTCGAGAATTGTAGCATTGGGAAATTTTATAATTTAGGAATGTTATTATTATTCAGACATTATTAAACTCAGTAATATTCTAAACAGTCGGGAATTTTCCAATTCGGTAATATTATCAATTGTTCCGTAATTTTATTTTTCGGGAATTTTATAATTCGGCAATATTATAAACTTTTCGGGAATTTTATTATTCGGAAATTCTGCAATTGGATCATTTTATTATTCGGAAGTTTTTTAATTTCGGGAATTTTCCAACTCGGAAATTTTATTATACGGGAATTTTATTCATCAGGAATTTTCCAATTCGACAATATTATAAACTGTTGGAAATTTTCCAATTCGGTAATATTATTAATTGTTCGGGATTTTTATAATTCGGCAATATTATAAACTTTTCGGGAATATTTTTGTTCGCGAATTCTCGAATTCGATAATTTTATTTTTAAGAAATTTTTTATGTTCGAGATGTTCGGGATGTTCGAGAATTTTAACATTCGAAAATTTGATAAATTAGGAATTTTATTATTTGGGAATTTTCCAAATCGCAAATGTTATTTTTCAGGAATTTTTAAATTCAGTAATATTGTAAACTGTCGGGAATTTTCCAAGTCGGTAATATTATAAACTGTCGGGAATTTTCTAATTCGGGACTAATATTATTCGGGAATTCTCGAATTCGATAATTTTATTTTTAAGAAATTTTTGATGTTCGGGATGTTCGAGATGTTCGAGAATTTTAGCAACCGGAGATTTTATAAATTAGGAATTTTATTATTTGGGAATTTTCCAAATCGGAAATTTTATTGTTCAGGAATATTGAAATTCAGTAATATTGTAAACTGTTGGGAATTTTCCAATTCGATAATTTTATTTTAAAGAAATTTTTGATATTCGGGATGTTCGAGATGTTTGAGATGTTCGAGAATTTTAGCATTCGGAAATTTTCTAAATTGGGAATTTTCCAAATCGGAAATTTTATTATTCAGGAATTTTCAAATTCAGTAATATTGTAAAGTGTCGGGATTTTTCCAATTCGATAATGTTATAAACTGTCGGGAATTTTCCAATTCGGGAATTCTCGAATTCGATAATTTTCCAAATCGGAAATTTTATTATTAAGGAATGTTTAAATTCAGTAATATTATAAACTGTCGATAATTTTCCAATTCGGTAATATTATATTATTCGGGAATTTGATAATTCAAAAATATTATAAACCATTCTTGAATGTTATTTTCCGGAATTGCTCAGTCACCCCGAAAAATCATTTTTGTCCAAATTGTAAAAAAAACTAAGTTTCATCCCCCGCATTGGTATTATCTGAGTATTAATTTCTTGTCCCTCGGCTTGCAGCCATCTTGTTAGCTGACGTCACTTCATAAAATACCCAATTGGCCAAATCAGTTTGACGTCATTTTTCCGCGGGAAAATTCAAACTACCTCAATTTTACAACATTATTTAAAAATCAAAATTGTATTAGAACCCTAAAAAAATTCTTTTCTCCCTAACATTATTCACTGCTTGAAGTTTCTAAAAATACGTTTATCTCCTTTTATGCAAAATGCCCTTTGCCCATATATGGAAATTAGTCTAAGAAGAAGAAATTGTCGGCTGCCATTATTTTTAATTTTCGTCAGGCACAACATTCTCTCTCCTGGAATGATTGTCATAGACTGCGGCGCTGCTCCAGGAAGCTGGACCCAGGTCGCCGTGAAATTGACAAATTCAAACGGCTCCCAGGGAAACAAACCACTAGGATCTGTTTTTTCGATAGACAAACAACTTTTCCATCAAGTCGAAGGGGCACATATTCTGGGAAATAGGGATTTTACATCTCCCGAAACTCACAGTAAACTTCGTGATCTTTTGAATGGAAAATTGGTGGACTTGGTCATGTCCGACATGGCGCCAAATGCTTCTGGTGTTAAAGACATCGACCACGAAGTTATCATTACTTTAGCCTATTCCGCCCTGAAATTCGCCCTGCAATTTTCCAAGCCCGGTTCTACTTTTTTGACAAAAATTTGGGACGGTGGAAAATCGTCTCAACTGGAAGAAGATTTGTGCAAGTTTTATGGCAAAGTTAGAGTGGTTAGACCTGAAGCTACAAGAGACGATTCTCAGGAAATGTACTTTTTAGCAAGAGAATTTAAAGGACTGAAAGCTAGCTAAAAGTGTAGTTTGAAAATAATTATAATTAAATGAGAGAGGCCTCGGAGATTGCGAGTTTTTACCATTTATTTTCGACTTTTCGTAGACAAATGCGGCTGAACGACTTTTTTTTACGTTTTTCTCAGAAGTTCGCGAAACTTAGTTTCAATTTTTATTAACACAATGAAGATTTTTAATTAAATTGATGTATTTAGTAGAAAACTCGAATTTTGTAAATAAAAATTAATGTTCTTCGTTTGAAAATGTAACTATTTAGTAAAAAATTTTTTTTTATATAAAATTCTTCCTGTTTGGCGAATTACAATTTTTCTTTGGAAATATAAACTTTTTTTCGTTGAAAATTTCACTATTTCGTTGATATATTTTAGGTTTAAAAGTTCAACTTTTTTATAGAAAATTGGACTTTTTGGCTTCAATACTCCAGAATTTCGTATAAAATTCAACTATTTGGAACAAAATTAAACTGTTTTGTAGAAAATTAATTTTTTAATGGAAAATTGATTCTCCTCATTAAAAATTTTAATAATCCGTTTCGGGCCATAAATTTATCTTTTTTATTTCAAAAATTCGACTATTTATTTACCAAATTTTAGCAATAGAAAAAAATATAAACCATAAATGAATCAAATAAAATTTGGACAAACATCGCATCCATTTTTTAAACTATTCAAATGAAAGTTTATGTAGTTTGTTGAAAATTAAATTTTTCGTACAAAATTCATATTTTCTTCTCATAAATTAAACAATTTGGTAGAAAATTTAACTCTTTGGTGAAATTGGTAAAAAGTCAATATTTTTATTTAAAAATGCAACTGTTTCGTTGAAAAATAATTTGTTTTAGTTAGGAATTCAATCATTTTGTTGAAAATTCGTCTTTGTTTATTAAATTTCAACTGTTTTATAGAAAATCTTTCTTGTTGGAATATAAAATATTGGATTTTTCATTAAAAATTCTACTTTTTGGATTAAACATTGAACTCCTTAGTTGAACCTTGAACCAATTTCTAAAAAATTTATTTTTTGTTAGTTGAGGATTCATGATTTTAGATGAAAATTCGTTTTTTGTAAATTTTTGTTTTAACTGAAAATTTAAATATAATGTTTAAAAAGTTTAATATTTAACTAATTTGTTTTAAAATAAACCTTTTTAGTTGAAAATTTATATTCTCAGGTTAAAAAGTCATATTTTTAAAGAAAATTTGGATTGAAAATTCAACTGTTTTTTTTAGAAGATTCGTTTTTTTTATTGAAAATTAATTCTCCACAATAAAAATATTACTAAACCAGTTTTCACTGAAACATAGTCTTAGAAACAAAAATAATATAAAATAAAACTTTGTTTTTTGTGTTAGGAAATTAAATTATTTATTTAAAAATTGATGTATTTTGTTCAAAATTATTTTTTTTAGTAGAAAATTAATCTTCTCAGTTGAAAATTCAACTATTTAAGAGAAAATAAATTTATTGGTTGAAAACTCGTTTTTTTTGCTAGTAAATCTATTTTTATTTGTTAAAGATTTTGTTAAAAATACATCTTTTTAGTTCTAAAACTCGTATATAAACATATTACTAAACCAGTTTTCACTAAAACTTAGTTTTAGAAACGAAAATAATTATTTAAAAAATGCAAATATATTGTTAAAAATTAATATATTTTTTTTATTATTCAAGATTTTTAATAAAACTTTGTTTTTCTGTTAGGAAATTATTCTTTTTTGTTTGAAGAATTTAGCTATTTTGTATAAAATATATGTATTGATTAAAAATTCGCCTTTTCTAGTACAAAATTAAATTATTTGTTTAAAAATTGATGTATTTTGTTGATAATTATTTTTTTTTTAGTAGAAAATTAATCTTCTCAGTTCAAAATTCAACTATTTAATAGAAAATATATGTATTAGTTGAAAATTGTTTTTTTTTTGCTAGTAAATCCATTTTTATTTATTAAAGATTTTATTAAAGATTTTGTTAAAAATGCATTTTTTCGTTAGAAAATTCGTATTTAAAGTTCAATATTTTGCTTCAAAATTAAACTGTTTTTTTAGAAAATTATTTTTTTTTTAATTGAAAATTAATTCTCCCCAATAAAAATATTACTAAACCTGTTTTCACTAAAACATAGTTTTAAAAACGAAAATAATCTAATATAAAAATGCAAATATATTGTTAAAAATGAATTTTTTTTTATTATTCAAGAGTTTTATTAAAACTTCGTTTTTTCTGTTAGGAAATTAATCTTTTCGCTTGAAAATTGAGCTATTTTGTCGAATATTTTGTTAAAAATGCGACTTTTCTGATGGAAAATCAATCTGCTTTGATAGAAAATTCAAATAATTGGTAGAA
>JAWWLR010000054.1:86261792-86275379 GCA_035041075.1 Acraspis erinacei | reverse complement strand
TTGGAAAGTAATCGGACTTGTACTGTAATAGAAAATGTGAAAGCGTGTCCAAAATGAATGAATGAGGGTCAGTCATATAAAATTTGAAAGCGTGACAAAAATGGAAATCTGTCTGTCCAGGACCAGTTCCAACAGGCGCGTGGGAAATAGGAGACAAAAATTCTACGTTATTATGATAAGTCGAGAACCAGTAAATATTTTTGTTATGCTTTTGGTCTTATTTTAAAGAGAAGATTTTTACCTTTAATTTAGTAAAGTTTTAATTAATACTCATTCTTAAATTATGAAAGCGTTCCCACAATGAACGAATGAATATATGATGGCCAGTCGAGCAGGCGCGTGGGAAATAGGAGACAAAAGCTTTCACATTTTGTATGATAATCCGAGACTAGTAAATATTTTTTATATACTTGGTTTCATTTTAAGAAGGAGATCTTAAACAACAACAGAAAATAGGTCGGTCTTTTTCATATTCTATCTCGGCTCCTTTTATCGAAAATATTTCAAGCAGTACTCAATCGACGCGAAATTTAAATAGGCTTTCTAAGACTGTTTTTAATCTGATTTTCATAAGTTGACTTAAAATTTTTACCGGTAGTATACCTGTCATTTAAATTTGACAATAATCTACGCCTAACATCGACAATCGACATCCATTAAATTTAGTAGATTCTCGTGTAAGACAAGCTAACGATAGTACATCTCGACAATGCATGCACCTACTGCACCGAATACATACATCTTTGCGTTATTTAAATGCATAAGAAAAAGACTATCAACTTAATGTAAAAATGACTATACAGTAGCAATCGCCAATACAATTTTATTATTGCTTTCAGACTTGAATTCCAAGTTTAAGTTATTCCAAGATATTGAAGATTGGAGCTACAATTTTAAGAATAATTTGGATTCTTCATAATTTAAGTCAGAATATAATATCTTGAATACATAGAAATTACAATATCTCAAATAGAAAATGTGTTAAAATACTAATTATCATGCAATATACAAATTTCGAAAGCGAAGTTTCTTTTCGTTAAATATTAATCTTACAAAATTTTCAAGAGACCCTGCTCGCTGAATTGTTTAATTATATTAATATTTTGCGGTATTTTTGAGTATTAGAGATCTTGAAAGGTTAAATAGAATGTTGAAAACCTTGCTGAGTCCGCGAAAATTGACAATTTTATTCTCAATTTTAGTGACTGAACAGAGCTTCTTCTTTTTGAACCTGTGACATCTGGTAGGCATGTATGTAAGTAAGATATACATGTGAAGATCTTTTTGCCTTTAAAATTTGCTATGACTATTCAAACGCTCTATATTCAAGATGAGATTCGGACTTTGGAATATACAAAAGAAATTAATAATATGAACATCATACTTGAATTTATAATTTAAAGCATGTAAAGCATTTGAGTTGTCACAGCAATCTCTAAAATGTTTCGACTTTGTTTACGTTCTTTCCAACACTTTGAAACTATTCTTTCTAAATGGCTCTCTTTAGAATCCTTTCTCTCGAAAGGACTCTAAAGGTGTAGTGTTAGAACTGAAACGTCAAGGTTGTGCAATGTCCTCGCAACTTTCGTGTCCACTTTCACCGATGGAAGTTTAAGTCCAAGCATCATACTCTCCGATGATTGCCTTATGTGAACGCGAGCCTCAAGGAAGTCCCCGAATCTGGAGGAACCTGGGCAAAATTATCATAACCAAGGACACCTAGTCTTGATTCTTCGCCACTGTGGCGAGGAGAAGACATGGGTGAATTCCAAAGTCTCATGCTTGCGCAATTTCTTTGTTTACAATCAATCCGCTGATCAATTGCAAATTTTTCCGACCTTCCAGGAATCCTTGGCTCATAAGTACGTATTTGGCACCGTTCTCAAAGACGTCTTGCGGTTTTCTACCCGAGTTGAAAATAAAGGAAAGCGTCCAGCTATCCGGTTCTTATCCTCCAATCGAGCTCCGCGCATTCTGAGAGAAGACTCTCTTCACCTCGTGAGGAGAGTTTTCCTGGTGGAAGCTGCTCCTCCTCGAGGAAGAGACTCTAGAACTTCTAGAGATGTTCTCGTTCTCAAACGTCCGATCACTAGGCATTGGGGGGAAGTTGGAATCCAAACTAGGATCTCTGACGAGAGGCATCCTGGCCCAGAATCTCAGGAGCATTGGGTTCTGATTTTTAGAGGTTTGCTCCTGCATAAACGTCTGCTGTCTGTCCATCCTCGGAGGTGATGGAACCCACCAGTTAGATTGCTTCTGATTAAAGGAAATATTGTTCTTAGTGCCCGTGGCAGAACTCGGATAATCCTCGCGAGAATAAGGAAATCTCTGTTTAATCTCCGGATGGTGGATACTGTTGACCTCCTCTGATGGAAATCTGATGTATCCTTCACGCGGCCTTTGGTAGTTTGGAAACCTCACGAAATCTTGGCCTCGTCTATTCACTGGGTTTGGTCTGTAGTTGCCAAAATCGGGAGGTTTAGGGTCGAGGTTAGGTGACCGAAAAGGGAAATTATTCTCCGTATCTGGAGGCAGGATCCTCTCACTTTGGAAGCTAGCCTGTTCTTCTATTGGACGGGATTGAAATGCAAACTGAGCAAGATGTGGAAATGGCTTTGAAGCCACGGGTGGCTCAGTGATCGTCAAATTGTGCGATTTCTTCATGGGCTCAAAATTAGGCATAAGAAGCTGTCCGTCTCGTTTCCTACCATAAGGGCTCGAGCTGCCACGATTATCCTGTGGCGAGAAGATGACCTCCGGTTCCGTAATGAGTTTTTCTTCGGCCTCGAAGAGTGCTTTCAAATCGTCCTCACTGTTCTGCTTACTGAGAGTGCTATTCACAGAAACAGGTTTCGTGAAATTTTTCACCTTTCCTGTATTTACGTCGAGGAGAGTCGTTTCCAAGACGAAGTCTTTGTTGATACTCACCTCGCTGGATACGTTACTCCCGAGGTCCTCACCTCCCTCAGTCGTCGTTATTGAATCGCTTTCGTCCTCAAAAAAAGTAGTCGTCTCCATCGGAAAGTGATCTTTTGGACCCTGCGTCTTCTTCTTATCTGACCGAACTAAAGCCTGGTTCTCAATCGGAATCGTCATGCCCGTTTCCCCATGTTTGAGGAGCTCGTCCTCGGCTTCCCCGGTGTCATCCTCCGCGAGTTGAGTTGTGTCTGTGTACTCCTCCTGGTCCTCCAGATCCGGGTCGGATTCTTCCTCATAAAGAACGTCAGCTTCAGTCGTCTCATTATTTATTGTACCCTGAATTGATGACGCATCGCTCTTGTTCCTCCAAGTTTCCATTTCTGAGTCTATATCGGAAATGCCATCACTTATGATCTCCCTTCGAATCGGACTCTCGGTCACGTTCTCCGACTCAGAGTCGCTTGTCGCAGTCACGTTTTCATGAGAAGAGTCATAATCGCCGACTTGGTCCTTGTTGAACAAAGTCGTCGTCGCCGCATTACCTTCTTGTGTCAAACTATCTTCTGTTGTCGAAATATCTTCTTTCCTCGATTCATACACTATAGTCGAGGGATTGAGGACAGTCGGCAGACCTTGCGGTATGTTGTAATCCACTATCTCTGGAAATGTCTCGTTTGCCTCGTCAATAAAGTCGGCTACAGGAACCACAAAAGCAGGTGTCGAAGAGCCTTGGATATTCTTCTTATTATCCGTAGAATTGGGTTGAAGAAAAAAAGACTCCTCATAATCTTCCTCAGAACTAACCTTAGCAGTGTCATTTCTTTTGTGATTAAACACTGACGATTCTTTTTTGGCACCCAAAGGTATTGCTCCATGAGGAGGTTCCTCCTCTTCCACGTGGGAAGAGGATTCGTCATGGCTCGAGTCTGGAAGAAGAGGAATGTTGAGTTGCAGAGGACCAGTGGCAATAGGCGACTGTTTTTTATCAGTCATTGTACTAGCTGCTTGGGAAGGATTCTTGCCGTACAATTGATTCAATCTGTGTACGAGGAAATCGAAATGAGCTTCGCGGTCAATGTTAACAATTTTTTGACACCTGCCCATGTTGTCTGCCTTGTAACCGTCGGCGCAGGCTTGACGTGAAGGTGCAATGAAGACGCTCTTAGGTGTTATTCTTCGGGGAATGCTGGCGGAATCAAGACCCGTGTGCGATCCTGCTGGATGGGCGTCCACCAAAAGCCAAGCCTGCCAGGCTAGTTCACTTGGAGAACCTATGTCCTGCTCCGATGATCTTCTTGGAGAAGATAGGGAGGACGTTCTCTCCTTTAACTTTTCTGGATCCGCTGGAGCTGAACGGACAAACTCTGCAGATCCTAGGAAGCCCAAAAAGAGTAGGGCAACCCTCCAATGCGTCGCTGAACGTTTAGGGTTGGTCCTGATCATTTTTCCCTCCCGGATGTAGATCCTTCTGAGGCTGACCGAGGTTTGGTTGATAGACGCAGGTCACATCCACCCTGTGAGTCGACGCATTGAAAATGCCTGGAATGAGAAAAAAGAAGTTGTTGGTTTAAAAGTGAAGGTGAAGGTCATTTGTTGATTTTAAAAATTAAGTTTTGCCATTAAATTGCTTGAAATTTTATTAGAGAGGGTTACTACAGGACCTGGAAGACCTGAAGAAGTAATGGAATTTTTGTTGTTGCATCTTTCTCAAAGTCTTTAATAATCTATTCAGTACTTCACCGCGAATATTTAAATTTAAGAATTGACAGCGGGGGTTTGACCATTCTTGAAATCTGGTGTACAAACCTTCGTGAAATCTTTGGCAAATATTTTGAAATATCTGTGAAATCATTGAAATCCTTGTGAAACCTTTATATTCTTTATCAATTTCTTTGAAATATATTAAATATTTCTGAAATATTTGGGAATTCTTTGAAATCTTCCAAAACCTTTTGAAATCATTGACATCTTTCGAAATATTTGTAAAATCATTAAAAATCTTTTTGAATTTGTGTAAAATCCTTTGAAATATTTCAAAGATTGCTGAAATCTTTGTGAATTGCTTTGAAATTATTGAAATTTTTGGAAATCCTTGAAATTTTGAAGACATTTTGAAAATCTTTTAAAATTTCTTGGAATGTTTTGGACGCATTGGAATATTTCTGAAATCTTCTCTACTCTTTTGAAACCTTTTGAAATATTTGTAAAATATTTGAAATCTCCGTGAATTCTTTGTAAAGTTCTTTAAAATATTTTAAAGAAATTCTGAAATATTATAACTTTTGCAATTTGGTGGAATCTTTGAAATCTTTTGAAATCTTTAGAATCTGTAAATTTTCTTAAAATTTGTTGTGAAATGGTTCCAAATCTTTGTGAATTTCTTTCAAAATTTTGAAAATCCTTGTAAATCTTTTGCAACCATTGAAATATTTGAGAAACCTTCTAAAATGTTTTGAAACTCTTTGAAATATTTGAGAAATCTATCCAATCCTTGTGAATTTCTTTGAAATATTTTTTTTTAATCTGAAATATATCTTTTGAAATCTTTGAAATATTTGTTTGCAATTCTGTAAAGTGATACCTTTTAAAATCTTGTGAATTTCTTTGAAATTTTTGGAATGCATTAAAACATTTTTAAATCATTGTGAATTTCTTTTAAATCTTTCGAAAATCTTCGATATCTTTGTTACATTTTTTTGAAATTTTTGTAAAATCGTTGAAATCTTTGTGAATTACTTTGAAATTTTTTAAATCCTTGAAATCTTTAAAATTTTGTGAAAATCTTTGAAACTTTCAAAATCTTTTTGAAATATTTTCGAAAATTTTTGAGATCTTTCACATCTTTTGAAATATTTTTGATTTTTTATGAATTCCTTTGAAATCTTTAAATATTTCTGCAATCTTGAATCGTGCAAAATATTTTTGAAATGTTTTCGAACCATTGTATTCTTTGTTAAATCATTTGAAATGTTTGAAATCATTGTCAATTTCTTAGAAATATTTTTTAGAAATTCTGAAATCTATTGAAATCTTATAAATTTCTTTGAGCTTTTTGGAAATCTGAGAAACATTTTAAAAATCATTGTGAAATCTTTAATTGTTGGGAATCTTTTTAAATTATATTTAAAATCTTTGTAAATTTCTTTAAAATTTGTCGAAATCCTTAAAATCTTTGTGAAATCTTTAAAATTGTCATGAAAGTCTTTGAAATTTTAAAACAAGTTTTGAAATATTTTTGAAATTTTTATTTACCATTGAATTCTGTCTAAAATTTTTTTGGAACCTTTGAAGTCTTTGTGAAAAGTGTAATCTGATGAATTTGCTTGCCATTTTTTATAATTTTTGAAAAACTTTAAGTTTTTCTGAAATATATTCACATAATTGTGCATTTCTTTTAACACTTTCTGAAATTTTTGAAATATTTGAAATATTTCGAACGCTCTTGCAATATCTTTTTCTTCAAAGTAAATCATTTTTTATTAACATAATTCTAGAGTATTAAAAAAAATGTATAATAATAAGAATATTACAGAATTGAATAATATTGTTGATGTGTTGAAGTTGAATAGAATTAACCGGAGTTTTTATTCAATCTCTACTTTAAATTTTCTGGTAGACAAATAAAACACTTGAAAATGATCTCAATGACATTTTTAAATTTGCCAGAGATTAAAAAAAGTGAAATAGTGAATGCAAGAAAATTGTCTATACTATTAATGCGATTTTTAACATTGGAATTCCTTCGCATTGAGTTGTGAAAGTGAACGTTAAAACTGATGCAAACCAACAGAAAGGAAAAGGACAAAGTCGTAAATTGACTTGAAAATTAAGTGCGTGCAAAAGGATGAGCATCACTTCTTACGTTAGACGTTAAATCCATCCTCAATACCTTCAAAGTTCAAAGGGTCAGTGTGTCTGGGTTATAAAAGGCTTTTTATGTCCTAGTATATATTGCTTGAGTTTTCGCAGCTTTTAGCTCTCTACATGCGGGCCTTGTAAATTACGACTTATTTTCACTTGCCAATACTCACATTGAAAAAGCTTAATAATTACGAAGCGTAAATTATTCAGAGGAAGAAAGTCATCCACTTATCTGATCAAAAAATAAAATTTAAATCCTTGTCGTACATTAATTAAAGACAACAAGTTTATTTTCAGCCAAGAGAGATAAATTTTCCACAAAATAGTTCATTTTTCAATTAAAAAAGATAATATTTCATCCAAAAATGTAACAGTTGAATTTTATGCTGAAAAAAAATAATTTTAAACAGCAACAAAAAAACGAATTCAACAAAATAGTTGAATCCGGAACCAAAATTATGAATTGTCAACCTGCAAGATTAATTCTCAATCAAAATAGACAAATTCTCAAAAAATACACAAATTTTCTACCAAATAGTTAAATTTTCAAATGATGAAAGATAAATTTTAAACCAAAAGTGGAATAGTTAAATTTCAGATAAAGAAATTAATTTTTCACACACACAAAAATGAATTTTCAGCAAAATAGTTTCATTTTCAATCAAAAATATCAAATCTTATAAAAAAATTAATTTACGACCAAATAGTTTTGAAAAGATTCATTTTCTACCAATAGAGCAACAAAATACGAGAAATTCCAACCTGACAAATAAATATTCAACTAAAAATGATAAAATTTAAACAAAAAATGGAAAATTTAAATATTTGGTTTAAAAAATTTCTTTTTAACAACAAAAAGCACATATTGAAACAGTCGAATTTAACAAACGAAAACGAATTTTTTAATATTTTTAATTAATTTTCTAACTAAATTAATTAATTTTCAACAAAATAGTTAAAATTTCAAGCTACAAACTCTATTTTTTTAAAGTTGGCTCTTTAACTGAAAAAAAAATTTCAGCAAGAAAGGTAATTGTCAATCAAGGAAGATGAATTCTCAACGAAATAGTTTAATTTTCCACTAAAAAATATAATATTCAGTCAAAAACTTGGAAACTTGAATGTTATGTTTAAACAAAATACATTACTTTTCTACCAAACAGTTGAATTTTTATTTTGTAAAGGATACATCTTTAACGAAAAATGTAAAAGTTAAATTTCAGATCAAAAATTAATTTACAACAAAGTAGTTAAATTTTTATAGAATCGATAACATAAAAAATTAATGGTTTACCAACCAGTTTGACTTTAAACCAAGCAGTTAATTTTTCATCCAAAAAATTCCATTTTAAACCGAGCATGTAATAAATTTCAATTAAAAAAGATTAATTTTCAACAAAAAATAGTTGATTTTTTTGACTAAAAAAGTTAAATATTAAAAAAAATTAAAACAGTTGAATTTTTAATAGTCAATGTTAATTTTGTTTAACATAGTTAAATTGTCAACCATAGAGATGAATTTTTAACCAAAGAGACCATTTTTTAACAAAACAGTTCAACTTTCAATCAAGTAGTTACATTTTAGACAAAGAAATATGACTTTAAAAATAATAGTTGCAATTTTAAACAAATGATTAAATTTTAAAACAAATCGTAGAATTTTTAACCAAACTAGATGAATTCCGAGCCAAAAATATAATGATAGATTTTTTAGAAAAAAATTAATTTTCAACCAAGGATAGTTGGTCTTCTTATTGAGTTCTATTAATTCCGTTTAAATTTAAACTAGAAAGGTTAGATTTTCAACAAAAAATGGAATAGTTAAATTTTCAGTTAAAAAATTAATAGAATTCTCAAAAAACAGTTGCATTTTCAACATAATAATTAAATGTTAAACAATCAGTCGAATTTTTAATTTTAAAAAATATGAATGAAAAAAAGTAGGATTTTGTTATTGATTTCTATTAATTCACGAGAAAAAGGAGAAATTTCTTTAAATCAGGAAAAAAATTTTAATTCTTGAAAAAAGGGAATAATGAAAGAGATTTTTAAAATTATTAAGTTATTATTTAAGGGTACCGTTTCCAGAAGAAATAAACAAAAGAAAGCGAGCGGGTTTAAATTGCATATCTTCATTTGCAGATTGAAAAAATAAAAATTGCAATCGGTTGGCCACATTTTTAATCTGTCACCTGTCCTCGGCGTTTTAAATCGCATTTCCGCATTTGATAAAATTCTGAGCGAATAGAGTTAAATAAGAATGAATAACCTGAAATAATTAATATGAAAATGTAGATCGAACAAAAATGAAAGAAAAGAAAATAACATAATATTGTAATATGTTATTATTGACGCAACAATTTATTTCCAAATTCAATCATTATGAAGATGTCATTCTTTTTCTTATATAATTTCAATAAATTGTCATGCACAGGAATGATAAGATTTACACTTAAAGTGTCAGTACCATTCACTTTATTCAGTGCACATGCTAATGGTCGCAGGGAGTGCACGTGCCAGAAACAAACTCCGCAATCCGCTCATATCTATTTGCATCCCAAACATTCAAATGTTTAGGATTTCAATACCCGAATTGTTTTTAAAGATAATTTTTATAAATTAAAACGTGAGTGATAGTTTTGGTAAATTTGAGATTGATTTAAGGTGAATGTGATGTTTCATAACCTAAAGATATTAATTTTGCACTTTAGTCACAACGAGATGTTATAAGCGCAAATTAAAAAACAAAATTCAGCTTTTAATATGCTAAATATCTCGCAAAATTAGCAAACTTTGTTGAAATTTATCCTCAGGAAACGTGCTAAGGAGTGTTCTTAAACCAAGAAAAAATATCTAAAGAATTGATTTAAATGTATTCTTATACTAGTATCAAATAATCAAAAAAAATGTTGCTACAAATTATTAATTCCAAAGCATCCTCTAAGCCTGATTGCTTTTTTTAGTAATTTATAATTTCAAACAAATTCGGGAAATTCATAATTCTGATTTAATTCGTACATATGTTGATACAAAACTCGCAAACAATAGTTCAAGCCTAAAGCTACTGGTTCAAAAAACATTCAACAAAGTCCATGCAATTTCTCCTATCGGTATTTTGTATTTTAAAACATTCGATCTCAAACTATGGGAAATATTTGAAACGTGAAACATCGATAATAATTTTTTTTACGTCATTGCTCAGGAAGACGTAATGCTGTAGAAATTCATATAAAAGATTTCTCATTTATACTTTCACTATAAGAGCAATGCTAATCCGAAAGCCATCCTCCTGCTATTAATAATGATCGTTACTTTATTGCTTTTTAAATTAATTTTTGATTGAATATTAATAATTTTAGCTAATTAATCGAGTAATTCTCTCAGGGATCACATTCCCCTATTTCCCTTTTTCCTATTTCCACCTATTCCACCTCCTATTTTTCTGAAAATCCCCTAAAATTCCCTTTTAAGAATGTTGTCAATTTTTTAATTACTCACAATGCCTGAAGTAATAAATCCAGTTTTTTTTCAATTTCTAAAATCCCCTATACAGTCTGCAGTTGGATTTTTATTGAGAGTGCTCGCATTGACTTGAACATTTGGTCAGAGAAGTGGAAACCTACATAAAACCAAAACTTCCGCAGACATCCTTTTTTTGAAGATCAACAATTTCCGCGAAAATATAGAAAAAAAAATCTAATAAATTATTAAAAATATTTGATTTTAATTCTTTTCGCTGTAAATGAGTATTTTTTAAAATTAATTTAAATATTAGATCAGAAACTCTCAAAGAAGACTCAAAGTTTCTGAATTTTATAGATTTACTCAGTTTTTTCAATTTCATCTTATTAATGGGATTATCATTCAGCCATTCAATTCAGAATTATTGAAAAGTTGTACAATTACCAACAGTAAAACATTCAACTGTAAAAAATTGAAGTGAATTGATAATTGAATTTTCAGCAAATCAAAATTCAAATGTTGAAAATTAACGAAAATTTAATATTCAACTGTTGACATTTGATCAAAATTAAATTTTTAATTGTTCAAAATTGAGGAAAATTAAAAATTAATTAATAAATGTTGAAAGTTGAATAAAATTTAATTTTCATCTGTTAAAAAATATAATTATCAATTTTTTTAAATTTTAAACATTTGAAAATTTTAAATTGAAGAAAATTTATAATTGAATCATCAACCGCAGAAAATTCAACTGTTGAAAATTGACGAGAATTGATAATGGAATTATCAAACGTAAAAGATTGAAAATTAAGAAAATTGAATTTTCAACTTTTGAAAAATCATAAAAATTGATAATTAAATTTTCAGCAAATCAAAATTCAAATGTTGAAAATTAACGAAAATTAAAAATCGAATATTCAACTGTTGAAAAGTGAGCAAAATTTAGTTTTTAACTGGTCAGAAATTGAAGAGAATTAAAAAATTGAAATAATAACCGTAAAAAGTTTAAGAAAAATTAATTTGCATCTGTTAAAAAAATGTCATTATCAATTTTCTACAATTTTCAACATTTAAAAATTCAACAGTCTTAAGTTGCAGAAAATTTATAATTGAGTCATTAACAGCAGAAAATTATACTGTTGAAAATTGTAGAGAATTGCATTTTATAACTGTTGAAAATTGATCCAAATTGATAATTTAGTGTTCAGCAAATCAAAATTCAAATATTGAAAATTAACGAATATTAAAAATTAAATTTTCAACTGTTAAAAATTGTGTGGAAATAAAAATTGAAATAATAAACGTTGAAAATTGGAATTTTCAAGTGTTGAAAATGATTGAAAATTGATGATTTAATTTTCAAAAAAATCAAAATTCAAATTTTGAAAATTAACGAAAATTTAAATTTAAATATTTAACTGGTGAAAATTGAGCAAAACTTAATGATTAACTATTCAAAATTGAAGAGAATTCAAAGAGGAAATAATCTCTGTTGCAAATTGAAGAAAATTGAATTTCCAATTATAAATGCAATTATAAACTTTCTACAATTTCCAAAATTTAAAAATTCAATAGTTTTAGATTGAAGAAAATTTATAATTGAATTATTATCATTAGAAAATTCAAATGTTAAAAATTGAAGAGAATTGAAAATTGAATTAACAAAAGTAAAAGATTAAACTATTGCAAATTTAATTATTAACTGCTGAAAATTGAAGGAAATTAAATTTTAAGCCTTTGAAAATTGATATTTAAATTTTCAACTTTTGAGAATTGATGAAAATGAATGAAAACTGATACTTGCACTTTCAAAAGTTGAAAAATCTGTTGCTGAAAATTGTATTTTCAGCTGTTAAAAAATCCAATTGTGAATTTTCTCTAGTTTTCAACATTTGAAAATTCAATATTTTTAATTTAAAGAAAATTGAAAATTTAGCTGTGGAAAATTTAAGAAATTGAAAATCGAATATTCAGATGCTAAAAATTAAAGAAAATTTAATTTTGAAGTCTTGAAAAATAAAGAAAGTTGACAGTTGAATTATCAAAAGTAGAAAATTCAACTGTTTAAATTCGAAGAATTTAAAATTGAATTATTAACTTTTAAAAATGGAAGAAAATTGATACTTGAATTTTCAACAGTTGAAAATTTTATTGTTGAAAATTGGAGCAAATTTAATTAGAAAATGGAACACTGAGTATTCAACAATTTAATTTTCTTGTATTTCTAACTGTTCAACTCAACGTGAGAATTTAATAAATAAACATTTCAATTCTTCACACAAAAGTTTTGAAAAAACTGTATTTTAAAAAAAAAGAACGGGTCTTGATTGGGAAATAATGGTTTGTTTTCTTTCGAAAATTGATAGTAATCCAATGAAACCTTAGTAGGGAATTTATAAGATTTAAAAAATTCCAGTTCCAGATGTTGTCTTCAGCTTCAGGCCGTCTCAAATCATCAAATAAAAACCTTCCAAGTGAAATCAAAAGATACCATATTATTCCAGTATAAATAAATCGTGAATAATTTGATCCGAATAAATCTCACTCGGGACTTATAAATAAAAAAAAGGAATGACTTCGGCTCGAGAACCTGACATTTGCCTGATTTTGCGGCGCCAGCAGTTCGGTTCGCCGGCCTTGCGGTAGCGCCGTACAATAAAAATACACCTATCCTGTTTCCACACGATTCGCATCATTCACCTTAGCGGCTGAAATATACATTTATTTCGCACCATCCCCATTTAAGACTAATGTAAATTTCCAATAAAATTCCCCGTAACTTAATATCTTGATTTAAAAAAAAGAAAAATCATATAATTTTACGATATCCCACGTTATTGTAAATTATTCGCTCCACGCCCAACAAAAGTAACTTATTCGAAGAACAAAATGCCTCTAATAGTGGAATACCGGTTTTAGATCTAATACTCTGAACTAAAATGTTTATAGTCTTTGATTTAAAAAAAAACATTCTTCACTAGCTTCACTTGGATTCGAACCCTGGTCTACAGGTAGCCGGTCTGGTGCTCTAAGCCACTAAGCTATGGCGGGGGGATTCATTTTTATTTTTTTTACTTTATTTTTTCTTAGCTTCCTGCCTGCGAATCACGACATCATTACATGTCTTGTAAGAATTTATACTTAAAATCGTATTGAGAAATCGAGTTTGGATGTTATGTTGTCAAATAGCGTAGTGAAATAGATTTTTGTCGGTGGAATTACGGTTTTTTATCAACTAGTCTGAACCAGAATCTTTAGCTTAAATCTTTAGCTTAAAAAAACTTCTTGGCTGCGCTGGGATTCGAACCAAGGTCTGCAGATTGCCGGTCTGGTGCTCTAACGGCT
>JAWWLR010000054.1:86155766-86169127 GCA_035041075.1 Acraspis erinacei | reverse complement strand
CGGTACGAATCTTGTATTAATTCTTCTCCATTTATTCTTAGAGGACAAACATCACGTAATCTTTCTTTAGAGATAAAAGTACTTATAAATGCAAAGAAGCCAATAAGCATAAAGGAACGACTTTTTCAGGATCATATAATATTTTATATTTCGGCATGTGATTTTGATCAAAAAGTACTCACAAAATGTGGACGATGATTTCAATGGTAATTTAATTCAAAATTAAATTGAATCGAGTTTTTTAATGGCGATAGACCATCCGCTCTTTCACAATAAAGATTTGATTTATTTTTTAAAAACCATAAACAGAAATTCAAGACATTAGAAAACAACACGCTTTAAAAGAGATTCTTCTTCATGATACGCATTTTAAACATTTCATAAACGATTTATTTTGCTAATTTTGTAGATTTGAAGGAGATCCTCGACAGCGAAGAAATTATTAATGATTCAATAATAAATAAGGAAATAAGGCATTTTTTAAACTAAAATAAAAAAGAGTAATACATTTTTTAAAACAAAATTAATGTTCATACTAAATTACATTAAATTTTAAACGATTCACGTTGAATTATATACAAAAAAATGAATCTTGGAACAATAATATTCATTATCAACAAAAAGACGAATTTTCAACTAAAGTGATGAATCTTCCACCAACAAAATTAATTTTTAACAAAGTTTTTTAATTTTTAACCAAATAGTTTAAAGCGAAGCCAAAGAAGATGAAATGTCTACAAAACAGTTGAAGTTTAACCAAAATAATGCATTTTTAACAAACATGTTGATTTTTCAACAAAATAATTTAAAAATTTAACAATTAATACTTTCATCCATGAAAGTTTAATTCTAAAATTCTTCTTCTTCTTCTTCTAAAATTCTAAGACTAAAAAAATGGTCAACCAAATTTTTGAATTTTTAATCCAAAAAGACGAATTTTCTACAGCGCAGTTGAATTTTTGCCTAAAAAATATGAATTTTAAGTAAAAAGTTCATTTTCAAACAAAATTGCTGAACTTTGTTCGAAAAAGTTGAATTTTCTTCAAAAAATGATTACTTTTTCGCAAAAATAAATAATAAAATTGTGAAACAAAAAAGATGAATACTGAACCTAAAATTTAATAGATTTTTTAAATAAAAGAATAAGGTTTCAAACAAAAATTGTTTGATATTCTTATTGGGTTCCATTAATTAGTTCCTCTTTATGTCGCAAAAATTAATGAGAGTAAGGGATCACAATCTATCCCCTGATGAAAATAAATTTTTTAAAGTCAAACTTGAAAATTTTTCAGTTCTGTTGTTTAACTATTTTTCAATATTTGATCATCTTGAATCTATTCGTGATGTATTTTTATCAGCGCAGAGAGTGCTGAAACGTTAAACAGATTCTTCAAGGCAAGATAAAACAAAAATGTTCAAACACAAAAATGATAAGAAAACTTGTTGAAGAAAAGGCGCTACTGTTAGAAGTCATATTCCTTAAATATTCACAAAATATGGCATAAAAATCTTTTATAATAAAAAAATCACCTTTTTCGAACAAATCTTCTTTTCAAATGAACAATTTCTTAACGGGAGTTTTGTATACGTTAATCAAGAATTTAACATTTAAAAATATACAATTCAAAGTATAAAATAAATATTTGTGCAGTGAAAAGAATGATAGGTTGGCATCAGCAGCATCAATGAAACGGAAATACGAATGCGAATAGAACATCAGAAATGTAAGACGCACGAGCTGTCCGCAGATCCCGATTTCCCAGTTCTTCTTTTATTCTAATGTGTCTAGCTGGGGAGTTGTAAAAAATTATTTTATTTTTTTCATCCAGACCCATTAGTCTGAAGGCACGACAGGTGCCGATGATTAAGAGTATCAACAGTCTCACACGAACTTTCAGGCAGATTGTTATGCTCTTCCCAACCTCCTTGGCAAGGTGCCAGGCATGTTGCAAACATGTTCTGGAATCCCCTAGCGGATATTCGCCCTTAACGCACGCGACGATTTTAAATCGACCTCAAGATGACGTATCAAGTCCATGGTTTATTTATCAACTTTCTCAGCCAGTGAAAAATAAAATAAATGATTTATGAAAATCCATCGTCGCAAAACAGTTGATCGAAGAGGTCAACCTTGAAGAGAGACAATTTTGAAGAATGAGGTTTTTTTGGGAATTTTCCGTCACGTTCGTTTTTATTCAACGAGCGTGAGAGGAAAAACAACTCCGGTAGTCCGCTGGATCAGTCGATTATCCGAACTGGTAATCCAAAGAAGACTGAGTAATCCAGTGTAATCCTAGGTAATTTACTTGCAATCCTGGACAATCCACTTTTTATGCTGGTTATTCTTTTGTAATCTGGGGTAATCCAAGTAACTTGGGTAATCCAAATATGTTTATTAATCCACTTATAATCACAGGCAACCCACTAGTAACCCAGAAAATCCAGTTGTCTGTAGTAATCTGAGTAATTCGGTTAATCCAGAGTAATTCACATAATCTGCAGTCCACGTATTCCATTTATAGTACACTTGCAATCCCATGGCATTCACTCAAATTGCAGAGTAATCCACTTGTAATTCTAGATAGTCTACATGCAAATCCAGATAACCCACTTGTAGCTCTAGGTATTCCACTTGTAGTTTCAGGAAATCCACGTGTAATCCCATATAATTCACTTGTAATTGTAAGTAATCCACTTGTAATTCGAGGAAATCCACTTGCAATTCCAGATCATCCACTTGCAATTCCAGATCATCCACTTGCAATTCCAGATCATCCACTTGCAATTCTAGATCATCCACTTGCAATTCCAGATAATCCACTTGCAATTCCAGATCATCCACTTGCAATTCCAGATCATCCACTTACAATTCCAGATAATCTACTTGTAAATCCAGGTAATCGACTTGTAATTCCAGATAATGTACTTGCAATCCCAGATCATCCACTTGCAATTCCAGATCATCCACTTACAATTCTAGTTAATCAACTAGTAATGCAAGATAATCTACTTGTACTTCTAGGTAATCCACTTTTAATCTGCCTTTAATTATTTGCAATCCGTCGTAATGTAAGTAATTCGACTTAAGTAATCCATTTAATCGGGAGTAATCTAGTATTCTGCCGTAATGCAAGTAGTACGAGTAATCCATTTATAATTCTAAGTAAGACAATATCATTTGCAAGTAATCTAATTGTAATCCTAGATTATCGACTTGTAATCCGGAGTACTCAATTTAATAGATAATCTGCTTTAATAGTAATCCAGTTGTAATTCTAGATAATCCACATTTAACCCTATATAATCTACTGTAATCTGGAGTAATTTTTCTAAAGTAGGTAATCCATACAGTGCAAGAAATTTACTTGTAATTATACATAATCCACTTATTATCAAGGTAATTCCCTTGCATCGTGGAGTAATCCAATTAATACACTTTTTACCCCATGTAATCAACTTGTATTTTGGCGTAACCCACTTGTAATCCAGGGTAATCCACTTGTAATTCGGGGTGATATGAGCAATCCAAAAAATCCACTTGAATTTTCTTGATAATCCGAAAGTATTACCAGATAATACACTTTAATAATAATTTAAAATTCCAGGTAATTGACTTTTTATTCTAAGTAATCTAAATGTAATCTTAGTTAACATACTGGTCATTCCAGGACATCTACTTTCAATCTAAGTAATCCAGTGTAATCCAAGATAATTAATGTGTAATCCCAGATCGAAAATCAAGCTTTCGAGATAAACACGTTTTTGGGTCGCTAAATCGGAATTTCAACTCAAAATTCCCAAATTTAAAATGACTGACCCAAAATTCAATAACATTACAATACTCTGAGTTCCTTGAGGAGACGTTCACTAAAGGATTCTTCTGGGTCGCTGATTCCTAATTTGAAGTCAAAATTATTAAATTCAAAATGGTTGACCCAAAATTACGACAAAAGATTTAGAAATATACATTCTCTGGACTCTCTTGAAACTCTCTTGAAATAAGCTCACTACAGGAGTTTTTTTAGTCACTGAAACTGAATTTAAGGTCAAAATGGCCAAATTCAAAATCGCTGACTCAACATTAAAAAATCTACAATACTCCGACATTCTTAAGAAGATGCTCTCTACGGGCGTAGTACAGGAGTATTTTAGTCACTGAAACTGAATTTGAAGTCAAAAAGGCCAAATTCAAAATCGCTGACTCAAAATTAAAAAAGGAACAATACTCCGAAATTCTTAAGAAGATGCTCTCTACTGGCGTTTTCAGGATCACTGAATCTGAATTTAAAGTTAAAATTGCTAAATTGAAAATAACTGAACCCAATTTTTTGAGAAATACGCTCAATAGCGAAATTTTTTGAGCTGTTGAATACGAATTTGAAGTCAAATGACCATGTTCAGAATGGCTGACTCAACATAAAAAAATGAACAATACTCGGACTTTTTAAACAAGATGCTCACTACGGGTGTTTGCAGGGTCGCTGAATCTGAATTTAAAGTCAAAATTGATCAATTCAAAATAACTGGACCCAATTGGCGGCCGAGGATTAAAAATACATACACTACTCTGCCTCTCTTGAGAAAATCGCTTACTACCGGAATTTTTTCAGTTGCTAAATCCAAATTTGAAGTCAAATGACCATATTTAAAATGGCTGACCTAAAATTTAAAAAAAATTAAAATATTCGGATTTGCTTAAGGAGATGCTCACTGCGGGTATTTTCTAGGTTACTTAATCCGAATTTTAGGTCAAAGTTGCTAAATCCAAAATGGCTGAGCCAAAATGGTGGAACAAAAATTCAAAAAATGAACATCACTCGGATTTTCTTGAAAAAATGCTCACTACCGAAGGTTCTTGAGTCTCTGAATCTAAATTTGAAGTCAAAATTGACAAATTCAATATGGCTGACCCAACATCGAAAAAATTTAACATTTTCGGAATTTCTTAAAAAGATACTAATGGAGGGGGGTGGGGGTATCTGGATCACTGAAACCGAATTTGAAGTCAAAATTGCTGAATTCAAAACGACTGACCCAAAATGGTGGACGAAAAATTCAAAAAATGGAATTTAGTTGTACTTTGTTGAAAAAACGCTCACTACCGGAGTTTTTTGAGTCGCTGAATCTAAATTTGAAGTCAAAATTGGCAAAATCAATATGGCTGATCAAACATACAAAAATGAGCCTTTTTAGGAATTTCTTAAAAATATGGTCTCTGGGGGGATTTTCTGGGTCGCTAGAACCGAATTTGAACTCAAAATTGCTGAATTCAAAACGACTGACCTAAAATGGTGATCCAAAAATTCAACAAATGTATAAAACCCGCTCTCTCTCTCTTGAGAAGATGCTGACCAAAATTTTTGCATCAAAACTAAGGAAAACGCCAAAAAAATCCTGTTGGTACTTTATTTTAACATGTAACTTGATTAATCATTATAAATGAATAAATTTCCTTCATTCTTTTAGTTGTCACTTTTTTTCCTTAAAATCCAGAAAACTGGAGAGCCGAATTTCTAAATCCGTCCCATATCGGGCTATATTTAGTCGCAAATGTATTTTTCTCAGCCTGAGAGTACATCTTGCTTTATTTTCCAAGCCGGTCTTTAAGGCTATAAAGAGTGTAAAGGCACCATTCCTGTTTGGGTCGACATGGTGGTCTCTATACATACAGTGATATATAGTTATAGTCTACACTCTACAACTCTACAGTGTCTCTTAAAAGGCTTTAGGCTACCTCCAGGGTCTCTAGTCTCTAGAGTCTAGACTCTAGACTCTAGAGTTAGACTAAACTTTTGCAGTCTAGGTCTGCACAGTCTTCAGTTCACACGTGACTCAACAAAACTCTCACCTTCAATAAAAGAAAAATTGCCTTGTCCTCTTCAAACTAATATTTTCCTGTCACATCGATTTTCAGGATCTTCTCTCTTACATGTAAACAGTTACTCGACCCTCGCTAAACAAGTCTTGGAAATCATCAGCAATAAAGGAAAAAACGAGAAAAACATCTCGTCATCAAATCTCAATACGATGTATGAAAAACAAATTGAAAATCGAACAAAGAAATTGTCTCTGAAGAATGAATCGAGGAACAAATCTCAAGGAATTAGAGATAAGAAATAAGCATTACATTGGGGGTTTATTCCACTTTGAGAAGTGGAAGATTTTTAAATGTGCTCGACGACGATGAGATACGCAGGTACTCTGCCGGAAAAGAGAATCTCGGTGACATTTATTAAGGTAATTTGCGAGCCGCCAGTACTCTGATATTCATACAACGTGTCTTCCTTCTCAACATCATTTTGTTAACCAAACATGAGATGAATCTAAAAAGTCCAGTTCAAAAACTGCGATTTTTTTAAACATATTTGAAAACCTTCTTTTATTATAAAATAGTTTTCTGTTTTATTTTTGTTATATAGGAAGCAGAGATCTGTCCCCTCTTTTCCCCTAAAATTTGAAAAATCCCCTAAAACACCTCAAATCGGGAACTTTGACCCAATACCCCTCTTTCCCGCCTTTGTTTTAGAGTGTTACGATTTTTTTTATAAGGAAGATAAATCAATAATGTAGCTGAAAATAAAAAATAATTTTTAAGAAGGTTTCTTCACATAATCCTCTTAAAGGAGATACACTATGGAGATATTTCAGGGAAATAGGGAAATCATTTTTTTCAATAAATATACAACAGGTACAAATACTAAATTTTCGTAATATTTCGAGTATGAGAATATTACATTTTCTACAAAATAGATGAACCTTCAAAACAATTTATTTTTAAACATTATTTTAACTTTTAAACGAGTTATTGAATTCTCAAACAAAAAAGATGAGTTTTTATCAAAAATTGTAATAGTTGGTATTTTGACCAAAAAGACAATTTTCAAAACAAAACGTTGCATTATTCAGAGAAAAGGATGACTTTCAAACAGAAATGTGCAATCTTTAATAAAAAAAAATTTTGCATCCGAAGACTAAAAATTTTAACAAAAAATAAAGAAATTCTCAACAAAAAATTGAATAGTTGATATTTTAGGCAACAAGTATTTTTATTTTAAATTATAATAAGTTGAATTTCCAAACCCGAAAATATTAATTTTCAATCAAAAAACTTCAGCGAAGAATCTAATATTTGATTTTTTTACACCAAAAAGACGAATTTTCTACAAAACAGTTGAAATTTAAACCAAAAGGTTGAATTAATAAGAAAAGTATTGAATTTTGAATAAAATACTTAAATTTGCAACAGAATATATTAAACTTTCAACCATATGAGATGAATTTTCAATAAAAAATATAATTATTGAAAATTTAAAAATATATATATTTAAAATCACAAACAGATGAATTTAAACAAAAAAATCAATTTTCTACAAAATATTTTAATTTTTAATACAAAAATATGAATTTTCTGCTTAATTGATAAATTTTCAATTCAAAGAGACAAAATTCCTACAAAACGCTTTATTTTTAACCAAAAAGGATGAATTTTAAACCAAAATATTTAATTTTCAATTACATGATTAATTAGAAATTTAAAATTGAATTTTCCACCAAATAATTCAGTTTGCAACCAATTAATAAAGTTTCTAACCAAAACATATATGAATTCTCTAAAAAATATAATAGTTATTTTAACCAAAAGAAATTTTATTTTTTAACCAAAAACAGACTAATTCATCCAAAGTTAAATTTTCATAAAGATATTTAAATCCTTAACCACCCAGATTAATTAATTATAGTTCTTCAGTTAAAAAATAAATGTCAGACAAAGGCTGAAATTTTAAAATTTAAAGACGAATTTTCTACAAAAGAGTGGAATTTTATACCAAGAAGGATGATTTTTTGTCATTAGAAGATTTTTTGATTCCATTGACCATGACCGCACTCTCATCGAATCCGTTTTCATCAATAAATTAAAAAATTCTCTAAGACAGTCAACTTTCTATTCTTTGTTTGATCCATGACTCGGAAAAAAATTTCTTGAACCAGAAAAATCTTTCCTTGGATATACATAAAAATTTTTTTGAATCAATCAAACTTTGGTGGTCTCAACAAACTATTTTGACTTACCAAATCAAATGTTTTAGTTAAATCAATCAAATTCATCTAGTAAAAAATTTGGTTACAACAACGCAAAAATTGAGAGTCAGCCAATTTGGTTATTCTTATAATTACCAAATTCTATGGTTGAAATAACAAAAATTTGTTTGATTCAACAAAATTGTTTTCTGAAAGGAGAGTGACTGATAAGTGTTAACTGCTTCTTTCTCGTGTCTGTCTATACACTTAAAATATTTACACTGAACCCTTTACACCTAAAAACATAAATTTTACTGTCTTCTCTTAAATTCAGGATAAGGTGGAATTTATAAAACGAAACCTTCGGAACCAACAAAAACATTCCTCTAGGGATTTATGTGTGGCCGCGCCGCGTAATGTCTACAAGAGGCTAACTAGCTCAGTAAACATTCAAACAATCCTCTTGAAGCAAAAGGATTGACTAAAGAGCACGTTTAGTAGAAATTCTATTTGCCTCTAAAGGAAAGTTTTATCAAGAGGAATTCCATTCGAGCCAAATTTCCCATTCCTCTTCATCGATTCCTATTTTATAAATAACAAAAATTAGTCAATTTTTTAAGATAGGTTGTTCTTTCATTATTTCTTCATTTCCTGGTTTCCTTCCGGTTAATTTGTTATTTTCCTGGTCTGGGAATTATACTTCTTTTTGAAATTTTCATGTCCTAATTAAGAATTATAATTCGTTTCGGAAGTTCATATTGTTCCAGATCTGAATAATTTTTTTTCGAAAATGATTTGATCGAATTCAGAATAATTGCTTTGGATAATTTCCTGTCCGCACTTGAAATTATCATCTCTTTCGAAAATTCACTGTTCTTAGTGAAAATTATAGTTTATTATACTTCTTTTTTAAATTCAGGTATAACTCAAAATTATTTTTATTTTGTTGTCAAAATCCCTGAACTAACTCAGTTATCATTCTTTTTAAAAAATCCCTATTTAATCTCGACCGTTTCATATTTTGAAATTAAATTTGTCTACGGATGAAGTCGTTACAACAATTTTTGTTTAAGAAATAATTTTTTAAACAAATAAGTATTTTTTTTAAATTATTATCAAAATTAAAAACCGTAAAGTTGACAACTATCTTCAAGATTTCAAAACAGAAAAAAATTGCAAAGAGCCTCTCTCATATTATCGTCATATCAACATTAATATTGATTATTACATTGCATAACAAAACTGAGAGTAATAAATATAAAAACTCTGTTAATATTCATTATTCAGTCGAATGAAAAATCTTTATCACTGAATCCAATTTCCGGTTTGTTCTTGATGAAAAAATCCCCGGTCTTTTTCCGGTTTTCCCGGTCACGATCAGGTATAAATACCCTGAAAATAGGAATCGATTTATTTAACATTTTTTACACTAACTATAAAAAATATTAATCATTTGAATATTTGAAGTATAAACGTTTTCTTATTGTTTCTAGTATTATTTTCTCCATACATGCTCTGCCCCCAAATCTCTTTGGGGGCAGAGGGGGGGATCTCTGATCCCAAAATTGAGTTTTAAAGAAAGCCTTTGCCGCCTACTGTTAGCTTTTTATTAGGAGTATGTATTCGCGTCTGTTCAGACATTTTGCCAAATGACAAGAAAACTGCAGAAAAGGTAACTGATACTCGATTTTTAATGAATACATAAACATCCGTTAAATTCTCTAAAACCGAAATTTCCATTAAAAGATAAAATAAAAGTCATACTCCCGAGCTGAGAAGTTGCTCAATTGAGGACAAAAAATTTCATCAAAAGAATTTACTTAGTTCCGCGTAAATAATATATGGAAGTTGACAATTTGAGATGTGACGCTAACCTAATAATAAAAAAACGTATATTTGTATTAAAAAGCTTATAAATTTAAAACATATAAGAATTTAAAAATGTTATTAAAAGTCATCATTTTTTGTTGAAAATTCAACTATTTTAGTAAAAAATTTACTTTTTTTTAAATTCATATTTTCTTGAAAATTTATCATTTCGGTTGAAAATTCAACTCTTTAATTGAAAATTTGTTGTTTTTTTTTGTTGGAAAAAAAATTGTGATTGAAAATTGAACTATTTCAATTAAGGATTCATATAATTCAAGTTAAAAATTGATCTCTTTGTTCCAAAATTTAACAATTCTGTTGAAAATTTATGTTTTTTAATTGAAAATTAAAATACTTTGTTAAAAGTTGAAGCACTCTTTTAAACATTAATTTTTTGGTTGAAAGCTTATCTGGCTGGTTCAAAATTAAACTACATTGTGAAAAAATCCTATTTTTTGTTAAAATGCAACTGCTAGGTTAAAAAGAAACTTTTTGGTTGAAGAAATTAAAATTTTCAGGTTAATAATTTAATTTTTTAATTTACATCATGGGTTGAAAATTGGACTTTTTTTGTTCAAAATTCTTATTTTTTAATGAACCATTTCCATTTTTGTTGAAAATTTATCTCGCATAGTTAAATATTTAACTATTTGTTTGAAAATTAATCTTCTTGGTTAAAGTTCAGCTTTTTGGTTATCAAATTCATCTCTTCTGCGGAAATTTTTTTTTAGTTAAAAATTAAAATTTATTAAACTCGTCTTTTTGGCTTAGAAGTTGAACTATTTTCTTGAAAATAGTTCTTTTGGTGTTGAAAATTAAGTTGTTAGCTAAAAGTTTCACTTTTTCAGTTAACATTTATCATTTGAGCTAAAAATGTATCTCTTCGGTCCAAAGTTGAACTATTTTGTTGAAAATTATTTTTTTAATTAAAAATTAAGCTGCTTGGGTAAACATTGTTTTTTCTGTTTTGTTTAAAATTAATTTCTTTAATGAAAATATAACTTTTATATATTTTTAAATTGATGTATTGAAATTAAATAAAATATTTTTCTTGAAAATACATATTTTCGGGTTCATAATTCAACTTTTTTACAGAAAATTTGTCTGTTGTAAAATTACAACAATTTGATTAACAGTTTTTCCTTTCCTGACTGAGGAATCTTTATTTGTTGAATAGTCGTACTTTTGGTTGGAAAATTCATCATTGTATTTGAAAATTTATTTCATTGGTTGAATGTTTAACTATTTATTTGAAAATTCGTATTTTTTTCAACAAATTTAGTCATCTTGGTGAAAAAATCGTCTTGATGGAAGAGAAACAATCTTCTTGGTTTAAAATTTTTTATCTTTTTGTTCAAATTAATCGAATTGGTTGAAAACGATTTTTTTTCTTTTGAATATTTATATGTTCGTATTCATGAGTCAACCTATCCACAGAAAATTAGTCTTTTGACTAATTGTTTTCTAGAAAATCTTTGCTTGTTGAAAATTCGTCTTTTTAGTTGGAAAATTCATTATTTTAGTTTTAAATTTATATCTCTGTTTGAAAATTAAAATACTGATTTGAAAATTCGTTTTTTTGGTTAAGAATTAATTTATTTTACTAAAAGTTTGGCTGTTCCATTGTTTCTTAAAAATGTATCTCTCTGACTTAGAAATTCTACTATTTGTTTGAAAAATAATCTATTTGATTGAAATTTCGCATTTTATGCAAGAAAATGAACTAATATATTAGAGATTTTTTTAGGCTTGAAAATTTTATTCAACATTCATATTTGTTGGTTGAAAATTCAACTATTTGTTACTAGTTCAAGTTTTTTTTTTTTAAATTTAACCTTTTTGTGTATGCATCCTTTTGGAATTGAAAATTTATATCTTTTGGTGAAAATAAATTAAAAAATTACAATTTTTAAATCTAACTCTGAAACACTTTCTTGAAAGTTCATTTTTTTTTTAATCTTGACTGCCAGAACAACGCATTGAAAGAGTGACAGCCAATTTGTGTTGATGTTATTATCACTAGACAGAAGGTTAACATTTATTAAATTATCTCTTTTAACCCAAAAAAAGGGAATAACTCTCGAGATATTTTTTTTAAATCATTAAATTCGAACAATTGTTATCTCTTGAGCGTAAGATTGATTAGAGGGCCGTGAAATGAGAATGGACTTAATAGGTTACTACTGCGTTTGATCCAGTTTATTTTTTTTTTGCATCCTTTTAATCTCTTCTGATATGCTTTTATTATTCTATGCCCCTGTGGCCTTAAAAGAGTCGTTGCCCTTTCCCTGTTATCTTATTGTCGAAGATAGAAAAGGTGAAGGCGGTATACTAACATTCTTCTGCTGCACCCAATAATCTTCTTTGTCTTTCGTGGAACGCGTTTCACTTTCTGTCTCCTCTTTTTCCGTCCTTGAGAAGAATTCTATTGTAAATCAAGGGTCGAAAAGGTTCAAAGACACTTTTTCTTCCCTCCTTTCTACTAGAACTAAAGTCGGGTTCAAAAGTCGGGACACCTCACTTCTTTCCACTGCAACTCGCTCAAAAAAATATTTTAAAAATGTTTAATAAAAAGATTCTGAAAGCTTGAAATTTTCCGAAATCATCGATATTATTGTTTCTATCCTACAATTTTTTTATCAATAAGCAGAGGGCAAAAAGTTAAAAAAAAAAAAAGGATTTTTCAGTCTCCCTTTTCAAGCGTCGACTTTCACCTGTTCCCAGAACGTGGGCAGGATACGTGGTAGAAAAAAGTGATCCTTTCAATGACAATAGTAACTCGAGAAGCAGGTCAACTCTCTTCAACATATGTGACTGAAGGAAGCGCTGGGGTTGCTATTGCCATCGTAAAGTTACTTTTTTACTACCACTCTTCCTGCTGTGCCTTCCTTCTTAAATATTCAAATATTTATTTGTTAGGGGAAATTATTTACAAATACTTTATCTTGCAAAAAATGAAGGTACGAAGCCGTTTAATGGCACAGTTTCGTGATGCGAGTGCAGTTCAATAATTAAAATTATGATAAAATAATTCTCACGCAAATAATATCATTTTGAATATTTCTGACTTTAATCAGTGTTGGTGAATGATAGGCACAGCAGGAAAATTGGTAGGAACAAAAAATAACCTTCTGATAACAATAGTAACTCCAGTGCTTCCTTAACTCACATCTGTTGAATGGAGTCGACTTGCTTCTAAAGTTACTATTGTCATCGAAAGGATACTTGTTTCTACCACTTGTTCTGCTGTGCCCGCCAGTCACTAACACTGATTAAAGTCAAAAATATTAAAAATGATATTATTGGCGTAAGAATGATTTTATCATAAATTTAATTGTTGAACTGCACTCGCATTGCAAAACTGTGCATATAGAGTAGGGTGGTCCAAAAATGCACTGGAAAATTCTTTTTTTGAATTTTTATGGAGACACCCCCGAAATTTGTTCGAATCTACACAAAAATAAATCCATTTT
>JAWWLR010000054.1:86142216-86155666 GCA_035041075.1 Acraspis erinacei | reverse complement strand
TTGTGTGCATTCGAACAAATTTCGGGGGTGTCCCCATAAAAATTCGAAAAAAAATTTTTTGGACCACCCTAATGTAGAGCCATTAAGCAGCTTCCTATCTACATTTTTCGTAAGATAAAGTATTTGTAAATAAATCCTAGTAAAAAATAAATAATTGAATATTTCGGAATTTTGAAAAATGAATTATATTAAAAAATTTTTAAAGAATATCTGGGAATTTTTTCAAAGTTTTTTGTAAAGTGGATCTTGTTTTAGGAACGAATGAAAGTTGATGTCCGAAAAACCCTTTTTTTGTGATTTGCTCTCTAACTATTAACAAAATTTGTTTAGGATAAAAGTGATCGTATCCTTGAATTCCGAAGACTTTAAGCTTCCAGATTAATTTTATTAAACAAGTTGCAATCAATGAAAATGTCAAATACCTTTTTTTTTATGTTTATTTATTTAGTTGTTTTAAAAGCTCATATAAATATAAATTTTTCAAGATTCTTGAAAAAATTGAAAACGATTTTTGAAATATTCAGATGTCAAATCAAAACTTTAGCAAAAAAAATCTTCCATAAAATATACTTGAATTTTAATAGAAAGAAGATACATTTTCGACAAGAAATGAAGTCGCTAATAATTTAATTTGAAAGATTTTTTTTATATAAAATAAATATAACATTTTGTTTCTTTACTGAAAAATCTGTTTTGTTTAAAAAGTTAACTATTTTGTTAAAAAATCGTATTTTTTAATGAATTAAAATATTTTTTTATCTTAAATTAAAATATTATTTTGATGAAATATCAACTATTACATTTTTTATTGAGAATTAGTCTTTTATAGTTCAAACTTTTATTAATTGCTTCAAACTATAATAAGTTTGTGGAAAAATAAAAAATTGTTGTTAAAACTTCATCCTTTTTGATTGAAATTCAACCGTTTTAGAGAAAATTCATCTTTTTGGTTCGAAATTTTTTTTTTGTTGGTTAACAATTTTTTATTATAGTTGAAAATTTATCCCTTTGTTTTAAAATGTTAATTTTTTAAAACATCCTTTTTGTTTACAAGTTCAACTATTTTGGTAAAAAATTACTTTTTTCCAATTCATATTTCAGGGTTGAAATTTCATCTGCTTTTTAGAAAATTCGTCTTTTTGGCTTTACAATTCGACAATTTTGTTGAGAATATTTTCTCTCTTGACTAAAAACTCTTTCTTTGTTGAAAAATTATCTAATTTGTTGAAAATCCTTATTTACTTATGAATTCACCCTTCTTTTTTATATAAAATGAAAAAAAATTTAATTGGATTATCAGTTTTAACATTTTTCACTGAGAATTCATTTTTTATGATTGTAAATTTTATTAAATGGTTCAAAATGAAATTAGTTATTCTTATTAATTTATTCTTTTTGGTTCAAATTAAACCATTTTGTAGAAAATTAGTCGTTTCAATTGAAATTTAATTTTTTCGGTTAAGAAAAAAATAATAATAATAATAATATAATATTTCTTTGGTTGAAAATGTTTGAAAATTCGCCTTGAATTTCTGTTGATGATTCTTAAAAAATGAATGAAAACCTTTTAAAAATGGGATAAAAGGGGGAAATTGGGTCATAATTCTGAATTTTAGGTGTTTTAGGGAATTTTTCAAATTCAAAGTGGTGATTTTGTGGCTTTGGGATCCGTAAATGACGAAGATTTTTATTTTTCTATTGGACGTTTCGCCTCCACATATAGGCCCTCTTCAGTGATTTATTCTAGAAAAAAGTTTTTTCAAAAATAAACTTCACATTTCTTCCTAAGACATATTTTTGTGCGTCAAACCAAAAAGTTTATATTTTACTGAGGGTCGAAAAAAGCCACGAACAGTTCATTCCAATTAGAACAACTTTTTATAATAGTTTTTGACTGAAGTATAATTAATCAAAAAAAAAAATATAAATTTGTAAACAACATTCCTGACCAAAGATTATTTAATTTTTTGCAGCAACAATAAATCCACTGACGAGGGCCACCATTGTGTGCCGAGACGTTTGGTTCAATTATTGACTAATTGAATGCAATTATTTTAGACCCTAAAGCCAATTCACTAACAACTATTTTGCAATTTTGTTCTCGAGGGTCCATATAGTGCCCCACTAATTATTATTAAGAATTATCTCAATTTCCCAATAATTATTCCATCGATTAATATTTTAATTTGGAAAGTTTTAATTCATTCAGAAAGTATTCGTTCTGATAGATAGAAGACTGGATTTGAACGAGACTTGGAGAAGTGCGATAACGATAAAGTCGAAAAACTTGAGCATTGTCGTTGTCAACCTTTTCGTCTAATGGTCTTCAGATCTTCTGAGCGCTCGCCAACTTTAGTTAACAGCGTAACTTTGAACTTTCCCATCTGAGAGTATACGACGTTCAAGATGAAAACATTAGCTTCAAAGATTCACAAAAAATTGTTTCATTTCTTGCTTGTTAAAACTTACTAAGGACGATAAATTATTATTATTATATTAGTGTTATCTTTTTTTTATTAATCTAGAATTCCAGTGTTTAATTAAATAACACGTACATTCAGCAACACTGCTCCGACCCAATTCGCCGATCAATCTCTCTGACAAGCACCCCAGGTGAAGAGTTTCTCACAGTCAACATGCAAAGATCAATTTTTTCAACCAAATAGTCAGGATATCAAACAAAATGTTTAAACTTCAACAAGAAAATTAATTATTAACCAAACAGTTGCATTTGAAACTGAACAGTTGAACCTTGAATCAACAGAGACTCATTTTTCAAGAAAATAGGTGATTTTTTGATCAAATACCATTTTGATGTTTATTCATGTTTGTCTAGTGGAATTTTCAACGAAAAGATAAATACTTAACGAAAAATCTAATAATTGATAATTCAGCACAAAAAAAATTTCAACAAAATAGTTTAATATTCAACCACCTAATTGTATTTTCCACAAAATAATTAAATTTTCAACAAAATAGTTGAATTTTTAGCCAACGAAGATGAATCCCAGACAAAAATGTAATCGTTTATATTTCAACCAAAAAAGATTACATTTCTACTGAAAGAGCAAAGTTTTGTTAAAGAAAATTGAATTTTAAACTAAAAAAGATAAATTTTCGAATAAAAAGGAAAGATTAGAATTTCTGTAAACAAAAATTTTTAACAAGAAAAAACAATTTTTAACAAAAATAAAATTGAATTTGTAACGAAAGAGATGACATTTCAATTAAAATAATGAATCTGCAAGAAGAAATGATTTTATAACAAAGTGGTTTAACCTTCAACAAAGAAATTCAATTTTCAATAAAAAAAAAAGAATTTTAAACGAATAATGTAAATGTAAATTTGGATAATTAACCAAAGAAGATTAATTTTCAACAAAACAGTTCAATTTTGATCGTAAAAATAGGACATTTCTACCAGAGGAGATGAATTTTAAAATCCGAATTTTCAACATAGAAGATGAATTTAGTGACAAAAGAGACCAATTTTCAAACAAAGAGTAAACAAATTAAGTTTCAAGACGAAAAAACCTATTTTCAACAAAATAGTCCAATTTTAACCAAAAAGATCAATTTTGAACTAAAATGATTGACCTTCAAATCGAATAGTTCAATTTTTAGTAGAAAAAAATCAAATTTCCACAAACAAAAAAAAACTAATTTTCAAACTCACAGATGACTATTGAACTGACCAATTTTTCATTTTCCCTGATCATTAATAATATTTAAATACCAGAATTTTTATCTTGCAATGTTTTTTTAACATCAAATGTTTCATAAGCAAAATATTTTTTAAACTCTTAAACTTTTTCCTGACCAATCAAATTCCCGCACTTTTCCCTGATTTCCAGGTTTCCCTAGAAGTTTTTTTTTTTAATGGCCCAACCTTGTGTTTTAGGAGGTTAAATTTTTTACCGATTTAAGCATGGAACATTGAATTACTCTTTCTTGGAGTGAGAGGAGATAATTACCATTTATCTAACGCGGGAAGAGTGCACCGGAAGTTAATGCTATCGTTAGACCGATTAAACACTTACATACTCACTTATATACTTATGTACTCGCAATTTCATTCATGCTTTATTAAACAATGAGAGCAAGTCACGCGTAAAAACCTTCGTTTTGGCCCCCCCCCCCCGGTCACGAAAAACGGGGGAAACAGCGTAATTTTTCACGAAAATAGGGGAATAAATTGTTTTAAATAAAATTAATGCAGATACCGTATTGAATTTAATACAAGACCAAACAATATTAATTCTCGGCCAAAAATTAGTAACCAAACAGTTGATTTTTCAAGCAAAAATACGAATTTTCAACAAAAAAAAACAATTTTTGCCCTCAAAGATGAATTTTAAAAAATAGTTAGATTTTAAACAAAATCATTAAAAGTTTAACAAAATAGTTGAATTTTTGAAAAAGAAGATTAATTTTCTACCAAAAGTTGGACTTTAACAAAATACACGAATTTGTCAAAAAAATAGTTGAATTTTCAATAAAAAAATGTTTTTAACCGAAATACTTTTTAACATAAACCAAAAATGTTCAACCAGTTAAAGTTTTTTAACAGAAATATAATAGTTACATTTTTAGTTAAAAAATTACTTTTTAATAAACAAAACAAAATTTCAACTAGTTGAATCCAACCAACAAAAAAGAATGTTTACAACAAAATAGTCAAATCCTCAAACCAATAGGCGAATTTTTAATCAAATACACAAAATGTTAACCAAATAGTTGAATTTTCGACCAAATAGTTGAAATTTTCAACCAAAAATAGAATAGTTAAATTTTCAGTTAAAAAAATTACTTTTTAATAAAAAATATTTAAAAAATCAAGTAGTTGAATTCATCGAACAAAAAAGAATTTTGAACAACATAGTTAAATCCTCAAACAAATAGATGAATTTTTAATAAAATACATGAATTTTCAACCAAATAGTCGAATTACCAATTTAACAAATAATTTTCCAACGACAAACGGAAAAGTTTCATTTGCAACTTGAAAAAATTATTTTTAACAACAAATAAACAAATTTTCCACTAGTTTAATTCATCCAAAAAAAAACGATTTTTCATAAAATAGTTAAATCCTCAAGCCAATAGACTAATTGAAAAAAAGAATTAAGTTTTCTAACTACAATTCGATTGTTTATTAGAAAAAAACTTGACTTTTGAAGCGAAAAATATGAATTTTTAACAAGAAAGTTAATTTTCTACTAAAAGAAGAATTTTTAATGAAATACATGAAGTTGAATTTTCAATTAATTAAAAAAATAAGCTTTCAACAAAAACCGAAATAGTTGAATTTATAATTTTAAAAAGTGCTTTTTAACAACAAATATACACATTTTTAACCAGTTGAGTTCAACGAACAAAAAAAAGTTTAAAACAAAATATTTAAATCCTCAACCCCATAGGCTAATTGAAATCCAAGAAGATTAAGTTTCTACCAGAAGACTAATTTTTAATAAAATACATGAATTTTGAAACGAATAGTTAAATTTTCAATTCAAAAGATAAGTTTTCAACCAAAAACGATATAGTTTGATTTGCAATTTGAAAAAATAATCGTTAGCGGCAAATAAACCAATTTTCCCCAAGTTGAATTCAACGAAGAAAAAACGATTTTTAACAAAATAGTTGAATCCTCGAGCCATTAGTCTAATTTTAAACAAATGAGATTGATTTTCTAATTAAAAAAACGAATCTTGAACAGAAGAATTAGACTTTTGAACTACAATTCGAATTATTTTAGAAAAATGTTGACTTTTAAACCGAGAAATATGAATTTTCAACAAGAAAGTTAATTTTTTTATTAATAAAAACTAATTTTGAATGAAATACGTAAATTTCCAACCACAAAGTTGAATTTTCGATTAACTAAAAAAATAAGTTTTCAACAAAAAAGGAAATCGTTAAATTTCCAATTTTAAAAATTACTTTTTAACAACAAACAAATAAATTTTTAACCAGTTGAATTCGACGAACAAAAAAAAGTTTTAAAAACATATTTAAATCCTCAACCACATAAACTAATTGACATCTAAGAAGATTAAGATTCACCAGAAGATCAATTTTTAATAAAATACTTGAATTTTCAAACAAATAGTTAAGGTTTCAATTCAAAAGATACGGGTTCAACCAGAAATGGAATAGGTATTTCAATTTGAAAAATTAATGTTTAAAACCATATAAACAAATTTTCAACCCGTTGAATTCAACAAAAAAAGAGAATTTTTAACAAAATAGTTAAATCCTGGATTGGTTTCAGGAAAAGTGAATTTTTAATTGATAAAGCCGAATTTTCAACAAAGAAGGTTAACTTTCTACCAAAAGAAAATTTGTTAAGAAAATACATAAATTTAACACAATAGTTCAATTTTCAATTAAAAAGATACGTTTTTATCCAAAAATAGAAGTTAGATTTCACATTAAAAATTGTTTTTCAATAAAATAGTTATTTAATAGTTATAATAGTTTTAATAATTTTCAATAAATAGTGCAATTTATTGCATAATTTATTTTATGCTGGTTTAAAAAATGTACTTTAAACGAAATGAATTTCAAACCAAAAATACAATAGTAGAGTTTTTAAACAAAAATGCTAACCAAAAATATTTGGCTTTTCTTATTGGGTTCTATTAATTTAGCTCGCATATAATCGAATTATTATTAATTCCAGAAAAACGAGAAAAACGCGAAAAAGGGCAATTTTTTTGAAAGCAGGGAAAAAGGACGAATATTTCTTCAAAATTTAAGGAATTTAAATTAAATTAAAATTAAATTAAAATCAAATTCGAAATCCTATTTAACGTCCAACATAAAAGTTAATATATATAATTCCTGAAAATAAAAACAAAAATCCAACGACCAAATGTGGACAACCAAAATAAAATGTTCCTAATATAATTAAAAAATAAATAAATAACAAATTAAAAAAAAGAAATAAATCTTTGGACAAAAAGAAAACGAGATGAAAGAAAAATGAGAAGAAGTTTAGGAACAGTTTAGGACTCAGTCTTAGACGCTGTTGGAAAGGGTAAGATAATCATCTCGAATCTGGTTTTTAGAATAATATTATTTGCTTATTGAAAAATTGTACCTAGTCAGTCCTTGAAATATGCAACCACTAATGAATGATTGGAACTTGTTTCTCATTTTCTAATATACCATTATCATCGACCGTGATATTTACGAAGCGTACTATGTGGACAATTTATGTTAGTAGGAAAGATATTGTTATATCTACTTGTTCTATATTTTACCTCCTACATTTCATTCGCACAAGATTCTCTGAATATTACTTATACTTAGATTAACGATTTCGTCAAAAGTCCGACGAGTTATGTCACTTTTAATTGCTATTTCAATTGCAGTTGCTCATCATTACAGTAGAATAATAATGAAAAGTAACGAGATAATGACACTTACTTCGAGTGTTCAAATGGTTCTACAATTTTTTATTTGAATTTTAAGACTTTTAATTAACCCCATCTTTTTAATGTCTTATTTTTATGACTATTCCTACAGCTCTTAAGGTCGATTCAATTCAAACATTTTTAATTAAATTTTATTGGTACAAAATCTTTAATCTTCTATATTCTAAACGCATCGAGGCAGCTGATCTTCATGGAAATTTTTTGTATCTGAATAGACCGGTTCAGAACCAACCACGAATACAAATACAAATAATTTAAATAACATTCTTATACAAATTTTGAATTTTGAATTTGATTAATAATTTACGCATCAGACAATATTTTTAATGAAAAATTATTAAATTTCTTTCGAAGAATATACTTGAACTAGAGTAATAGAGATTCATAGACCAATATACGAAATTTTGAATTTTTCGCCTACCCTGAAACTAAACATCTTCTAAAACATTCCTTGGTGGATGTAGGAAGTTGTAAACCTTCTATAAAACAAGGAGGCTCAATTAGGTAAATTTATACAAATACTTTTAGAAAGAAAAAAAAACTTATTTCCAGAGTTGATTATTCATTTTTTTGCTCATGAAAATCAATTTTTTAAACTGGAAATTCAACTATTCCAGTTGAAGATTCATCACTAGTAGAAAATTTATCTCTTTGTTTATTAAAAGTCCAACTATTTTTCCTTAAAATTAATTCTTTTTGGTTGAAAAGTCTACTATTATATTTTTAGTTGACAAGTCATCTTGCTAGTTTAAAAACTTTAATTTTTTGATTGTAAATTAACTTTTTGAAACTTCGCTCTTTTTGTTTAAAAATCATCTCTTTTTGGTCAAATTTTTTTTAAATTCCACTATTTGCTTGAAAATTACTTTTTCTTTTTTGGTTGAAGATACAACTGTTGAAAATTTGTCTTTTTTTTAAATTCCATTTCTTTTAGTAGAAATATCATATTTTCTTGTTAAAAACATAACTTCTTGACTGAAAGCTAATCTGTTTTGATTAAGCATTGAAGTATGTTCATGAATATTCGTCTGTTTTGGTTTAATTCGATTTTTTTTACTTAAAAATTTTAATATTTTTTTGGTTGAAATATCATATATTAAATTTTTCATTAAGAATTCAACTACTTTCCTGAAAATTCAACTTCTTCGTTAGAATTTGAACTCCTCTGTTAAAAAATCTTTTTTTGTTGTAGGAGACTTAACTATCGTGGAAAAAAAATATTTTTTTAATTAAGAATTATCTTTTTAAACTAAAAATGTTACTATTTCATTTTTGATTGCAAATTTAGCTTTTTTAGTTTAAAATTCGTCTTTAGTAGAAAATTAATCTTATTGGTGGAAAATTATTCTTATCGGTGGAAAATTTCACTACTCGTTTGAAAGTTGAACTCTTCCATTAAAAAATTTATTTTTGTTCGAAAATTGTACTATTTTGTAAAAAAATCTTCCTTTTTTAATCACAAATAAATTTTTTTATCTGAAAATTTTACTATTTCATTTTTGATTGCAAATTTAGCTTTTTAGTTTAAAATTCGTCTTTAGTAGAAAATTAATCTTCTTGGTTGAAAATTATTCTTTTCGGTTGAAAACTTCACTATTCGGTTGAAACTTGAACTCCTCTATTAAAAATTCATTTATTTTTTTTGTAGAAAATTGTACTATTTTACAACAAAAATCATTATTTTTTAGTCACAAATTAATTTTTTCATCTGAAAATTTTACTATTTCATATTTGATTGCAAATTTAGCTTTTTTTAGTTGAAAATTCGTCTTTTTGTAGAAAATTAATCTTCTTGGTTGAGAATTATTCTTTTCGGTTGAAAACTTCACTATTCAGTTGAAACTTGAACTCCTCTATTAAAAATTCATTTTTTGGTAGAAAATTGTACTATTTTACAACAAAAATCATTATTTCTTAGTCACAAATTAATTTTTTCATCTGAAAATTTTACTATTTCATATTTGATTGCAAATTTAGCTTTTTTGAGTTAAACATTCCTCTTTTTGTAGAAAATTAATCTTTTTAGTTTAAAATTATTCTTTCTGGTAGAAAATTTAAGTACTCGGTTGAAAGAAGATACAAATTAATTTTTTGTTCTAAAAATGTTTCTATTTCATTTTTAATTGCTACTTTAGCTTTTTTAGTTGAAAATGTAACTGTTTGCTTGAAAATGATCCTTTTTTGATGAAAATTTTACTACCTGGTTGAAAGTTGATCTACTCTATTAAAAATTAATTTTTTTCGGTAGAAAATTTTTCTATTTTGAAACAAAAATCTTTCTTTCTTAGTTAAAAATTTATTTTTTCATCAGAAAATTTTAATATTTCATTTTTGATTGCAAATTTATCTTTTTTTAGTTGAAAAATCCAATTTTTTGTTTGGAAAATCGTCTTTTTGATAGAAAAATAATCTTCTTAGTTGACAGATCATCTTTTTGGTTGAAAATTCATTTATTTTATTGTAAATTCTTCTTTTTGTTAGAAAATTAACCATTTTGTTCGAAAAATCAACTACTTTGTTGAAAGATGAAGTATTTTGTTGAATTTTTTGTTATAATTTATCATTTTAGTTAAAAAATCATTTCTTTGGTTGAAAATTTAACTCTTATGTTAATAATTTTTTTAGTAGCAAATTACCTTTTTAACTAGATATTTGACTGTTCCACTTTGGTTGAAAATTTATCTCTCGCTGAAAATTGTACTACATTCTTAAAACTTCTTTTTTGACACTTAATTTTTTAAATTAAAAATCTTGCTTTTCCATTTTTAGTTGAAAATTCATATTTTTCAGATGATAATGAATCCTTTTATATGAAAATTCAACTATCTGGTGGATCATTTTGTTCTGCATTTGATAATCAGAACGATATGCAACGATTTGATATCTTCGAGGCGTACTGTGTTATTCATAATGATTTTAGTAATCTTGAATGAAAATATGATTTTTTTTCTAATCATCGTATTCAAGTGTAATAAGCACGCAGCATTGTTTAGTGCTTGGGTGTACAATCAACTCCATAACATCGAAATTGTTCATTTCCGAAATGTAAACATTTTCATTGTATGAGGCAAATGACGTTCGGTTTATGATCAATCTCATAAAGCACGCGCGTCATTATCGGGTTTATAGTTTCAATAGAATCCGAGCTTACTCTGGAAAAGTTTCGTTTTATTATTTCATATAACGGTATTACGAGAGTCCGCAAGTCTCCTAATCAAATGGAGTGAATCCGGCGCAGAAGACGAACAGAATAAGAATTAGTATGTTCATTAAGGCAATGGTGTTTCCTCGGGTCTTTCATCGAGGAAAGGCATTTATCAAAATTAGGATGAAATTCCTTAATAATTTTCATTGTTTAAGTATATTCAATTTTTCTAAGAATTAATCATTATTTTAAAATAGTTCTGCAAATGTTTCCTGATCAATTTAAAGAATCGAACTTGGTTCCAAAATTATTTTCTTCGGTGCAATTAGGCTAAAGAAAGATTAGGAAATTCGCACTTTTCTGAAAATTGTTAATTGAAAATCTCCTTTAAGCAATATTTAAACAAACCGTAGATTTCTTTCGATAAATATGCGTAAGCATTTATAACTCAAATAAAAGAAATCGTATCGGTATTGACAGGTAGCCCTGGTGATTGGAATGAATCGTGAGCACCATAAAGCTCACAAATCAAAAAAGAGATTTCCAACTACCTCCTTTCCGGGTTATTGTAGCCGAATATACAAAAGGAAAAAGAGGAGAAATCCAGTCACTCTTTCCTCATTATTTCTCCATTTTTTATATTACTGGGAACCAAGATGCTTCGAAGATAACTGAGACTTCATCAGGGATTATTTATAGGAAAACTACAGGAATGAAGAATTCACCAAAGAATGAAAAATTGGAACAAATAACTTTTTAAATGTTAATTCTCCATCTTTCCCTGATGATCCCTGAAGAGGAAGTCCAAATTATCTTCGAAACATGTTAGTCCTGGCAGTACAAAAGAGACCGAGAAATAATGAGGAAAGAGTGACTGGAGTTTTTGATCTCTAATGACCCGGACAGGAGAACGAAAACCAATTTTTGGTTTGTAATCTGTTTTGTGTTGTGATTCCATTTCGTTCTTAAAAAAATACTACCAGTATTTATCAAATAATTGGTCAACATCCATACACTTGATACAATCATCGTGAACCAATCAGTCGCAAAAAAGGATCCTAATGTCTTAGTTGTGGAATTGGCACAACTAGATTTGGGTTAACGATCAATAGTTTGTTATTCAATAGAAAAGTCTCGTCCATAACTAGAGTGACAGTGGAAGCTGCATAACATTGTACTCCTATCCATCTGTTCGATTAAACTGAGCGAACTACTGCCACTGTGGATCTGTACCAAATAAACACAATCATCATGACCCCAGATCCCAGATGTATGTGCGTCGTCCTCGACGGGAATGTATACACAACAGCGTATTCATCAGCTAGGGGAGGTACTTACAATATCAGCAACATGACTAGCATTTTCATTCATTCATTTAATGATTCCCCATTCAGTTTCCCACTATTCTAATCAGTAGAAAATATGCTTGGAAAAGCTAGACTTTAATTAGATTATGCCCATAGAATGTAATACAATGTGCATATTAGGGTGGTTCAAAAACATCAATTTGTAACAAGTTACTGTGCACCTTGATATATTTTGTTCTGATTTGTGAAAAAAGATTACTGTATAAATTTGAGAAAAATCGAAGTATAATCGGTGCTTCCTAAAAGGCTTTTGAGATGTTTTGTAATTTACAATGATCTTAAGATATGACCAACACTATGGAAAATACAACAAATACCAATTTTTTCATCAAATTTACGAATTGAGTCGTATTCCTCTTGTAAATCTGCACAAATTTCTACTGCAATTTTATCTATATTTAATACTTTGAAAGTTTTTAAGTGCTTAAAGGGTACTGATTGTGTAGCATCTATTTAGTTAGCATGGAATAATAAAAACGTGTAAAAGGCAATATTTTTTGTATTGTTGTATATTATATTTTCAATTGTTTGTTATAACCTAACTCTCATGAGGCTGCAGAGATTAATCTTGATTGTCTCAACAATACAAAACATTGTGTTTCACATGTTCTTCTTTTTAATATTACTTAAACAGATAATATTATATACTGAGTAACCTTAAAGCAATTAATAACTTGCAAAACATTGAATTTAGAGAATTCTGCAATGTATAAAAATTGTACAGATTTACTACAGTAACACGACTGTGTTGGTAAATTTGATAGAAAAAAATTTTGATTGGGGCATTTTCTAAATTGATGGTCACATGATAAGATTATTGCAATTCATAAATCATCCATTATAGAGGAAACAAAGCCAAATGTGGAGACCTATAATTAAAATGACTTACCTCTATCAATTTAAGAAATATTCTCTACTTGTCGAAATTTAACCTAAAGCTTTATATCCTCTTTTTGTAATATGAACGAAATATAATTATTATAACTCATAGATATGTTTACATAGATTAAAATAACTCGTTCAATATCATGATGACCGCAGTTATGCTCAAGGAACACAAATATTTATTATATCGAGAAATTTCAGATCTTTTTTACCAACAAGAACAAAAGCAAACAATATTTAGTATGAGATTTAACCTAAAATTGTCATTAATAATTTATAAATAAATACTTGTTTGCGATTCTACACCACAGAAAAATATGTTCTCTTGACTAAAAATGTTGAAAATTTGTATGAGAACTATATATTCACCATGGAAAATGACTAAATATTGTCAATTGCCAGTTACAGAGCGTTGCCATAAAAATTGTTATAAATAATTAATAGAATTTCCAATTTCGGTATTTAGTTTCTTCTAAAACAAATAACGTATAATTGGTTTAAAAGTGATTGGAAATAATAAAATATTTAAAAAATTTAAGGGTGGACTTCCGAATAGCACCCACCGACGATTTTCTTGAAACTACGTATACTTACGTATTTTGATGCGCTGA